>WAAF01014967.1:6935-82366 GCA_013400475.1 Tricholaema leucomelas | reverse complement strand
CGAGCATGGGGCCTGAGTGTGAGTGTAAGCACACTGGTGAAGCGAGTGCATGAGTCAGAGCAGAAGAAGCAATGGAGGGGCAGCAAGAAGAAGCAATGGGAGCAAGCGAGAGCATGTGTGAGCTCCCATTTATAAACTGTGGGCTTGAGATCAATTGCCTAATTGGCCACCAGTGACCAATCAGAGTTGGCAGTTAGCCAAACAATACCATAACAGGCTATATCACTTGCCTGGTACCTCCAAATATGGAGAGAGCATGGATGATCCTTGAGGTCCCTTCCAACCTAAACCATTCTATGATTTTATGATTCTTTTTTTGTACTTTTCTGAGCATCTGAAATGTGTAATAAAACTACTTTAGACACAGTACAATGGTTGTTAGAACCAACCATAAACCAGAAAAGCAATTTCACCCAACATCAAGTGTAAATACTTCCTAAATTTCAATGTGGGACCAACATTCTGGTGTATGCAGTTGCTCTGTGCAAGATCATTGGTGCTCTGGCATCATACGTTCAGTGAGAAGGGCAATGCTTATTCTTGCTCTGTCATTTGCCTTGCCATTAGAGCCTACTCTTGTACATTTTACTCCAAAACATTGGCTGAACACTGAACCAGGGGTCCAACGTGACCATGTGCACTTCCACTGCCCTTGGTAAGGGTGGAAAAGACATGGCAGCTTTTGAAATGTTACAGTTTAGATTTTAAAGAGACTTTTTTTAAAGCTACTTTTGAAAATGATTAGTGAGAATATGTGCTTAAAAGCACAAATTTTCTATAGCAGTCCTTTTAACCTGAATATAAGTTTCTTTTCTTTAAGGTAAAGATGTTCAACAGTAACTTTCTGTTAGGTGTCAGGATCTGTATGTTAAAAGTCTGCCTTAGTGTTTAATTTAAAAAGAAAAAGCCTGAAACAATTTAATGGTCTATATTTAACAAATTTAAACCTGAAAGTAACACCTCTTTTAGGAGGGTCATGTGTTTTTGAATAGATTGTATATCAACTGTTATGTATGCTTTATAGCAAAGGCATTAAATGAATGCAATCCTAACTTTTTTTTGGTGTGAAAACTTTACCTTTTTCTAACGCTTTGTCAAGACATATAATTGTAAGGAAGGATATCCCTCTGATATTTGTACACAAGTTTCTTTGAGAGCATCAGAATCATGAGTTGCATGGGCTGAATTCTAAAGATGAGGCTTGTTTGGTAGCAGCAGCCCAGCACTAATTTGTGTGGTTGGCCTTTCAATGTTTGCATGTAATGCACAAAATTCCAGAGCCATCAGAAGAAACATGCTTGTGAAGCTGAATAATGACAGGAAGATGTAAAAAAAATTATCCATGTTTAAGGAGAACTCTTCCACACTGGGTCATTCTAGTTGTTTTGTTCACCAGTAGCCAACTCTGAGATTACAAAGATGAAGTACAGAGGAAGTTTTTGGGGAACATACTATGTGATTATTTTCACTGGGAGTGTTACTGAAAGCTACTTGTAGAGTTAGATAATGGTTGGACTCTATGATCTTAGATCTTTTTCAGCCAAAATAATTCAGTCATTTTACTGTCACTCTCCTCTTTACATTCTGATTTATTTTAAAATGGTAAAAGCTCTAATTATGTTACGTTCTACTTCTCTCCCCTTTCCCTTAATTCTTTCTGATAGCCTGAATTTGTTTGCCCTTTTCAATGTTTGATTATCCCTTATTATATATAATCCAAACATTCAATCATTGGTTGTCTCTTTCTCAGATTTCTCTCTCTCATTGTCCCATTTTATCATCCTTTAAAATGTCTGGAACCAGTAGGGCGTCACACTTGAATCTTTTTCATTCTCTTGAACGTTTTTGATAATTGAGCGGTTAGCATTGTGGAAGTTTAAAATTTTAAGCTCTTCCTTGTAGCCAGTTGTACTGAGGAATAATTGCAATTCATTTAGTGAAATAATAAAACATTGGGTTATCTGCTCAGTTTATTACATACAGTTTTGATCAGCATTTGACTCAGTATTGTAAAGCTGAGGGAAACTTAAGGGGAGTAAAATCTGGCACTGAACTTCATACAAAGGGAAAAATTACGAAGCTTTTGCAGTTTATTTGCCTTGGATATAGAAACCAGTACAGAAATTGCTACACTTTGAGTAAAAAATGAGTTTGTAGAGTATCATTTCACTTCTCCTTCCCAACTTTAAAGTAGTTTTTCCTTTTAGTTCTCACTGTGCTGTCTCTTTCCCCAGTTTTACTCCCAAATTAGTTAAGATTTTCCTCACTGAAAAAAAAAAACCCAGGTACTTTTAAAAGGGTGGTTTTCCTGTTTATAATGTCACTTCAGCTATTCTTAGCACTAAAAAAATAAGGGTTGCAATCTGCCTTAACTGATTTTTGAAGGTTAAGTAGATACCAGCTGGTTTTATTTTCAGTTTTTATTGAATTGCTTAAAAGGTTAGTTTGCAACAGCATTTTTTAGTGTTTCTGAATTGGAAAAAAGTAGTTATGCAGTAGAATTGTCAATGTACACAGAGAACTAGCTTTGAACAGGTGCCTCTGTTCTCTTGGTCTTGGATTGCAGTTTGCCCTCCAAAATGCTATTAAGGATTCATTATTTAGAGTATTTGTTCCTCAGGGTAGGATTCATTCCTAGCGCAGTGATTTTGAAGAAAGGAATATTGCTGATACTTCCTTAGCAGTTAAAAATTCATGGTATTGAAATGTCTTTTGGGTGCCTGTTTGATGAAAACCCTTGTTACACTTGTGATTAAGTACACCTATGTGTTAAAATACATCTGAGAACTTAAGGGTGTCCTGCAGCACACTACAGTCTATCCAGCCTAGTGGTCAGTCTCAGGCAGTGGTGATGAAGTTCTGCATTGAAGCCACACTAGCTGGAGTCCCAGTCACTTCTTGTAATCAAGACTTCTTCAAATCCCTCCAGTATCCATAGTCACTGGATTAACAGTGTTAAGAATGTTCAGTGCCAGGTAAACCTAGATCATTCTTAGTTTTACCATTGTTTCCAGCAGAAGGGGTTGTAATTCTTCCTCAGCCAGGAATGCAGATCCTGGGTAACCATAATTTTCTTCTTAGGCACATGTTTCGAATCATTGAAGAAACGTCTTCAGAGGGCTGTTCTTGTTTGGGTGTTGTTTTTTTTTTCCCCCATACTGTCCAACCATGCAGATACTATTAGTTAGAAACAGCAGGATATGCTATATTCATGGTGTCATCTCTTGAAAAATACTGTATTGTAAACTTAGATAAGTGAATTCAATAATCATAGAATCAACTAGGTTGGAAGATACCTCCAAGATCACCCAGTCCAACCTAGCACCCAGCCCTATCCAATTAACTAGACCATGGCACTAAGTGCCCCATCCAGTCTTTTCCTGAACACCTCCAGGGACAGCAACTCCACCCCTCCCTGGGCAGCCCATTCCAATGGCAAATCACTCTCTCTGTGAAAAACTTCCTCCTAACATCTAGCCTATACCTTCCCCTGACACAACTTGAGACTGTGTCCCCTTGTTCTGTTGCTGGTTGTCTGGGTGAGGAGACCAACCCCCACCTGGCTACAACCCCTGAACCTCTTCTCCAGGCTAAACAACCCCATCTCCCTCAGCCTCTCCTCATAGGGTTTGTGTTCCAGGCCCTTCACCAGCTTTGTTGCCCTTATCTGGACGTGTTCCAGTACCTCAACATCTCTCCTGAATGGAGGAGCCCAGAACTGGACACAGTACTCAAGATGTGGCCTGACCAGTGCTGAGTACAAGGGAGGAATAACCTCCCTTGTCCTACTGGCCACACTGTTCCTGATACAGGCCAAGATGCCATTGTCTCCTTGCTTTTTTTTCTTTCCCAGTAAGACGTTAGGGGGTTGCCAACATAGGTAGTTTGATAATTTAAGGAAAACAAAATTAAAAACATTGTAGAGTTAAGTGGTTTTTTTTTTTTTTTTCTGTGTCATTTCCTCATTGGGATGCATTTTATTCCTTTGTACAGCAGTTTCATTTTCCTGACTATAATAATAATTCAGGAGTCAGAGTAAAACCCTGCTGTCCCTAGGACCCTTGTCCGAAATAATCTTTAACTTCATTTCGCATTCTTCTCAGAAGCCTCTTACCTAAAGAGGCACCCAAAATAACTTCATTTTAACTTTCAGGGTATTTTACAAAGCTATGGTTATTGTTGTGCTGTGTCTTTAGGAGCTGGACACAAAAATGCCTCTCACTGGCTGAAAATGTTTCTTGCATGATGGTCTTCCACACACTACAGAATGGGACCCCTTCCATAGAGCACTTCTGTAAGCAGTAAGGATTGTGAGTTCCAGGTTGTTCAGTCTTTTATTTCCTTTTGGAATAATGTCCTAATCACTTGATTAGCAGAGTCACCTTGGAATTTGAATCGCAGTGCTGCAGCTAAGGCAGGATTTTTGAGTCCTAAACCACAAACTTTTCTGATGGGCTGCATTGGGGCTGCAGGATATTCTGCCCAGCTACCAAATGTTTGGGTATAGTTTCCATTTTGCCGTGCATGAGAATTTTCAGTCAAGCACAATGTTTCCACTTATAGAAATAAATGGTTGTCACTTCAATAATTATGGTTAAGCAGTAGTTAATGCTTTCTTTGTCCAACACGTTGTGGCTGACTGCAGTTCACATCTATGAAAGCCTTTGCATGTTGCTTTATTCTTCTTTAGTCTATAATGGAGAACTTTGAATTGTTCATTTTAAAAGCTCAGTGTGTTAATAAATGATGGTGTTAACTATCTTTTCAGCACAAACCACAGATAATAGAGTCCTTTCATGTATGCATTTGAGTGAATATTTGAAATTCTCTGTTTACTAGGCAAATATTCTCTGTGGGCTATTTTAAAAAATTCCCCTCCCCCACCTAGCAGCTGATTTGAAGCATTGGAAGTCAGATGATAACAAAACAGGGTAAAAGGCAACAAATATAATTGCTTGTCTGCTGCTTATAGATTGCCTAAAGAGCAGCTGTGAAGTTGACACTCAGTTTCTGAGTGGCAGCTGTGAATCTGACAATTTTCTTGTCCAGTTCTGCAAAGTTGGAAGCATTAGCAACTGTTGGCACACTCAGGAAAACAGAATTGCCTTGTTTATCTGCTTTCCTCTTTTAAGGAGTATCATCAGCTCTGGTTCTCAAGGAAAACGTAAGCCTTACTAAAATTTCTATCTTGCCTTGATAAGCCTTTTTTTATTTATTGTTGTTGCTTCCCCCCCTCTCCAGCTCAGCAGTATTCCCTCCCATTCTCCATGGTATTGTATGTTTAACATTGCTGTGACTACAGAATACAGCTGAATGTGTTACAAAAAGTGAATTGCATAACCTTCACTTAGCCTATGAAATCTAAGTGGTCACTCCAACCACACCCATGAAACAATGAACTTTGATAAAAGATTAAATAGAAGCAAAATGGGTATCTCACAATGACAGACTGAATATGGAGAGATGGAGAGGCCTTTTCATTCCGAGGCATGTCAGCTGGGTTATAATTTGCTCTAATTAGCACAGTATATTCAGCTATAGGAGTTCTTTACCCTGAAGCTCAGTGACACTCAAAGATGTGAAATTTCCTCCTACTTTTGAAAACATCAAAGGAAGTGCTTCCAGTCTAGCTTGTACAGCAAACACATCAACAAGCATAAAGATTATTGATCTCTGGCTGGAGGAGCTCTTAAAGGGTTAATGGGTCAAGGCAGATTTGTCTATAACTAAGGCATCTAATATAGTCTCTAATATCCAAGACCAGCTGTCTTAGGAAAGTAAGAGTAATGCAAATTTTGGAATAAATGTGAGCGTGCATAGTGTGCAGCACCAACTTAGGAAGGCAGCTATTGGCTGCCTAATGTTAGGCTCATTTGCCCAAGCTAGCATCTACCCAGGCAACTGTCTTTGATCTCTTTGATCCAGATACTGAATTGATTCCTGCTAAGAGCTAAACAAACTTAAACTTATGTCTAGTGATGGACTTTTGACAGACCTCAAGAGATACTTCATATATATTCACTAAGAATGAGAACAAAATTTCAGATGCCTTTAACTTAAACAGAAACTTAAAGATAGGGAAAAGTTTCTCTGTGTAGCAGGTGGTACTGAAGTTGTGATCTTTGCATTCAGCTGTATTGTGTTACTATGAGATCATTGAAAGGCTGCACAACTGTCTTTAAGAAGTTTTCAGTATTGAATGCTGTTTGCATCAAGTGACAAAGTATTATTCTTTTAAGCATACTGTTATCTGCTGCACATTTCACTGTTTGCTTTCTGTGGTCACTTTATGCATGCAAGGTGGATGATAAATGGAGGAAGGATTTTGAAGACTTCTTTCAGTTAGGTTAGTATTTAGGGAAGCTGGATGACATGCCTTTCTTTGATAGATTTGGACAGGATATCAGAAGACAATAAAAAAAATGTGTAAATGAGCACTTATTAAAAGATTCCAGGAGATTCCTATGTTTGGTATTGTAACTTTTAATTAACTGATATTGCAGTAATGATTGAATAGCATGTGTTAAAATTAAGTTGCTAGTTAATGGCAGGTTTCACACTTAAAAATATGTAATGGATTTCAGCTGAAGGAAACCATATGGGGTACGGTTTAGAAGCATAGATTCACAGAATCATTTTGATAAAGAGGACCTTTAACATCAAGTCCAACTCCACCAAGTCTCATGCTAAATCGCGTCCCTCATCAACACATCTCTGCCTCTGAAACACCTCCAGCCACAGGGATTCATCACCTCCCTTGGGAAGCCTGTTCCAGACTTTGAGAACCCTTTTAGTCAGTAAGGTTCTTTTCACATTCAACCCACACCTCCCCTGGCACATCTTGATGTGGTTTCCTCTTGTCCTATCACTTGTTACTTGGGAGAGGAGACCAACATCCACCTGGCTCCAGCCTCTTCCCAGGGAGTTGTAGAGAGCCAGAAGATCTCCCCTCAGCCTCCTTTTCTGCATGCTAAACAATCTCAGTTTCCTTAGCTGCTCCTCACAAGACCTTTTCTCTTGACTCCTTCACCAGCTTTGTTGCCCTCAACAACAAGCTCAAAATTGAAGACAGTACTCAAGGTGTGGCAGTACTCAAGATTTAATGTTTTGGTAGATTGGATCTGCAGAGTTTGAATGGCTTCCCAGTGGAAATTCTGATTGATTCTGATGTTGTGTTTATTTTTTTCCATTTTGTCTTTTACAGTGTTATGTGGGAACCAATGGGAGATGGAAAGAAGATTATTTCACTGGCTGATAACAACATATTATTGTGGGATTTGCAGGAAAGTTCAGATGAAGCTGTGGTAAGACTTTTTTTTTTTTAAAACACATCACTGCTACTTGAATGTAGTACAAACAGCAACATTCACTACCACGGAACTTGTTAGTCTTTTAACAGCTCCTTCAAAAATACCCTGTTGCCTTCAGTGTGGGTGGGGAAAATGAAGACCAGTTTTCTTGAATATGAATGTTTAAGCGTGGTATTTTGTATCTATTGTTAATGGTTGGTGTTTTCTTTTTTTCTAGACTTGCCCTTTCCTACCAGTTTTACAGTGGATAATCTAAAATAATGCTCATCTGATAAATGTGTGCTAGGGATGAAGTGCTGATGGGCAATGCCAAGAGTTACTGAATTCAGATAATAGGATATTGACTCATGTTGGTTAATACCATGCAACCCTCCATTTAATTTACAGATGTTGTATGTATAAGCAGAGTATACATTTCTGTTTACTGTGCACTGCTTTGAGTTCTCAGTGTCCATTTAATTTAGTACTATATTGTCTGTTCAGATTATGTCGCTTATTAAAACCTTCATGTCAGGAACATGAGTAAAAAGGTGTGAGTATCAGATTTCTGTTTGATTATGCCACCTCTTACAGAAAAAATGAAAAAGTATTTGTTTATATCATTGCATAGGTTGTATTTGGAACACTTTGAATGGCTCTGTATAGTGCTGTTTAGATCAGTGTCTGTCCTTAAAATTGCAAATTGATTATGTCAAGGATATTAGTATTTGCTTGATCTGTTGACACTTCTTGAACAAACTCAGGCCAACTTGTTCAGGCTTAGTTTCTTTTCTTGGATGCTACAGGATCACATTTTTCAGTTGTCAGTTGCTTTAAAGAGTCAAGATTTTGTGTCCATCAACTTGGCTGTTGTACCATCCGACTGAGTCCAAATAGAGAAGTCTCAAGTTATTATTTTGCTTGGGTTTGTATCAGTGTAATGTGATAAAATGTAATTGTTTACATTCATAATTAAGGTCTTTGGGTTCCTTCATTAGATGAGGAAAGTTCAGCTCTTTTCACCTGGAATTCAAATCAGTGTTTAGTTAGCTTCCAAACACTCTTAACAGTATCATTAATTCTTATGAAACTGATGAGGGTTTCTGAAGGCAAGTCTCTAGGAGCTTGTCTCTGGTATTATGTCTACTGGGTTTGCATTACTCCTGCATTATTCTTTCTTTTCTGAGGCCTGCATTACACAGATGTTTTTGGATATGTTTTTTTAAAACCTTATGAAAAACTCCTTTTGGGGGTGGTGTTGTTTCCAATGGCACCAAGTGCTACGTCCAACCTTGCCTTGAACAGGTCCAGGGACGGTGACTCCACCACCTCTCTGGGCAGCCCAGTCCAGTGTCCAATGACAATTTTTTTTTTGTGTCAATCTGCAAGTTGTAGAAATGACTTTCAGACAGTATTTGTAGTTGAGAAGGATCCATGCTGGAGTTTGACCACAGAGTTTTATATCACTTGTTAATTCTTGAACAATTTATGATCCTGTATGCTGGGAATTCTACCCTCTTAAAAAAAAAAAGTCAAAAACACTTTTGGAAAGCAGCACATCTTAGGTAGCATAGCCTGTAGTGATGGAAGTGTTGTTAATCTGGATGCTGAATAATGCTAAATAAAATGTTCTTAGTGGTGCTGTAATAGTTGAGTTAGAACTGGACACTGGTACCATGTACAGTGAGATCTAAGCAGTCTTCTAATGCCAGTGTATTTTTCTATTTATGTCAGTTCAAGTTTAGTTAAGCAGGGTGTACGTTTTAGGTTTTTTCATCCTGTCTTCATTTCTCCCCGTTTTTAGGTGGAATTGAAGGATTTCTTGCTATACAACTAAAAAGGGGAAGTTGATTACTTTGTACTTAATGAACAGTGGAGCTGCAGAGCTGGCAGCTCAATGACATGCAAACCTGTGTTTGGAACTGTTAATTCTCATGGGCTGTAGATTTGTGATCTAGTACCCACTGTTCCTTTAGTAGATGTGTGTGTGATGGCATAGGCATGGGGGCCAAACACATTTATCTTTGACGTTATAATTCTGTTCCTCCAGATAGAATTTGGCATGTTGACATGGAAAACAGTCTTATGCAGTTAGTTTTATGACTAGTTTTATTTGTTTATTCATCTGCTTAAGGCAGCTACAAATTCTGCACTGGGCTGATATTGTCTATCTACTATTTCAACAAATAATCCTAACTCTTTATTTCAGGGTAGTACTGCTAATACTTCTGAATGCATTGCACTCTCCAATGCATAAACCTTTCTAAAAATTACTCTGTGACTTACAAAATCAGCTTTGGCTTTGTTTTTTTTTCTCCTGATTTTTATCCTAGGATTTTGTTAGTCTGTTACACTTGGAGCAGTAGGCTTTTGTGCAGTTTTTTTTGTCTTCACTGGAACTGATTTTCTCTCAGTGTTAACATTTAGAAACATTTCCAGCTTTGTTTCATTATTTTAGCTCTCTAGTTCTGCAATCTTGGAAGGGAAGGGACAATTAAAATTTACTTCTGGAAGATGGAGTCCACACCACAATTGTACACAGATTGCAACAGCCAATGATACCACTGTTCGAGGATGGGATACACGAAGCATGAGGTAATAAGAAATTAGTCTTGTTCTCTAAGAAAGGTAATCTCCTTTGGAGAGAGACTTTTCACTCCTCTTAACATAGGCCGGTGCTTTTTTTTGATGTGGGGGGGTTGTTTGTTGAAATCAGAAATGAGGCAAAGTTATCACTTGTAGAATGAACGATTTAGCTTGCATAACTGATCTCTTTACAATTTATTAAAGAGTTTTCTCAGTCCTGTGCCCTGCCTTGGCTTCAGTTCTGACTTATTTGTTATAGAATCATAGAAGTATTTTGGTTGGAAAGGATGTTTAAGTTAAGTCCCACTCCAATATTGAGTTTTATTATACTGTGTACTAGTCTCAAGATGATATGTTTATGCATGGAACAACACCTGTGTGAAGATGTTCTGTAATTCACCCTGAAAATGATTTAACAATTGTCCTGACTATGCTGTGAACTGTCTTCTCAATATGGTGTTTAATGGTAACTTTAATCTCTGAAGGTAATTCACAGGTTAAGTTCACTCATCACTCTTGATTTTACCAAATGGCATACTGGACTATATAAAGATTGCAGCATGCTAGAGAGGTGAAACTACTGAATCTATCAAAATTGTAACCCAATCAATTAAAGCTTTGAATATATCTAATAAGGTGTTTTTTCCCCTGCTCACTTGTGATTTTGATAAGCGAGGAAGTGATGTTGTGCACATCTGTTGCCATGACTACTAAAACCTGTGCAAGCTTTTTAAAGATATGCTTTATCACCTTAGCACATAGTAATTTATCACTAAACTGAGAAGACTGATGTCTTGTAATAATTTTTGTTGCCTTAAAGGGGTGTGACTTTAAATTTGGTTCTGTGGTTTCTGCCAGTTTAGGAGTCTAGCAATAAATTCCTGTGTTTGCCAGGCTTGTGTGTTTTTGACAAAATAGTTTATTTAATTTAAGAAACAAAAGCTCAGAGGAAATATATAATAATTAAAACTCACTCTTCTGTACACTTCTGATCAGGTTTGAAGGTCCTGTTCTTTGCCTTGTAAAAGGATATCTAGAAATCCAACTTAATATTTATGTGTATGCTTTCATTTATGAAGACCCTTTTAAATGACATTTTGAGACAGGACAGAAAGGTTGAAGGAGAAGAGAGGTTTTTCAAGCTGGTTCTTTGTGATATTTTTGTAATCGTCCTGTTTTTAATATTTAACATACACACCTTAAGATTAAGCCTGTGTTTTAAAGCAGAAAATATTAAATATAGCAGTGTTATCAAAGACTGCAACAGGCTTCCCAGGGAGGGGGGGTTGGATCCCCATCCCTGGAGGTCTTTCAAAAGTGGGGAAAT
This sequence comes from Tricholaema leucomelas, assembly GCA_013400475.1. NCBI lineage: Eukaryota > Metazoa > Chordata > Aves > Piciformes > Lybiidae > Tricholaema lacrymosa > Tricholaema leucomelas. The sequence goes on along the minus strand of WAAF01014967.1, from coordinate 71,164 downwards.
GTGCTACTGATTAGACTTGATCTTAAAGGTCTTTTCCAATTGAGATAATTCTGTCATTCTAGGTATTGTAAAGTCTGCTTCATGGTCTGTCTCATTAGAGGAAGCACCTCTGTTGTGCATTAAATGAATACTTTCGATACATTTCGTGAAAGATAGTCCAGATATTAACAAGGTCCTCAGTAAAAGGGTAGCTTAGTTAGTAAAAGCAGACCCCATAACTTCAATTACTTAAAGTGAAGCTCAAATGGAGATAGCCTGGCACTTGTAAATTGGTTCAAGGACTATGTCAAAGGTCTGTTTACAGTGTACTTGAAAAACATGTACAAGAATAACTCGTCTGCAGTTACATGGCAGTACGTCTGGGATGGCATGAATATTTGGTAGTTTCTAGTTAGACTAGAAGTAGGAGCTTAATGTCAGGACAGTATGAACGCTGGCAGGGTAAGAAGCAAAATGAGGGTGGAAATTTAGAGCAGGAAAGAATAAATGTAATAGGGTGCTATACTAGTAAGGAATAAGAGAGGAGAAATACTAAAAAATAGCTAGAAGAGGGCATAGCAAAGAAGAGGAGGGGAAAAAGAGAGGTTGATGGGAGGATTCCTGGGCTAGTTTAGGAAGCAGTCTTGATCTGAGAAGTGCTTGTTAAGCAGATGAGACAGATGGCTAGGCTAAATGGATTTTGACTGAGAAATACATCAGGAAAATTCAGATTTCCAGAGCAGATTCTAAACAATTTGAAAGAAGCAAAATATGAGAAGGTGAGCCAGAACATGTTCGTGCTGCCTTGCCTTAATCTTACAATATAAGTGGAAATCCAATGTAGTTTTTGTGGCTGTAGGTAGGATAGAGTGAAAGTGTGTTCATATTTGAGAGGGAAAGGGATTAAGTAAAAATGAGTAAAGTTGGAATAAAGGCTCTTTTTGTGAGCACTATTGACTATGGAGTGGGCAAATGGTGTTTCTTTTTCAGTCTTTACACACATTTCCATGAGCAGTGACAGGTGCAGTAAAGAAGGAAAGAAATCTTTTGTTACTGCAAGCAACACTCTTCTGAGAAGGGTTTTGATGCTGGGTATCTGACTAGTGTCCTCTGTTCCATGTGATTGCCATAGCTTTCAGGATAGGGTTTTGTATAGGTGTTATATGCTTTGAATCTCTCCTTATTTGACACAAGGCAAAGCAGCTCCATATCAACACCAAAAGACATAATCTGTCTGGGCTGGGCAGGGAACCATGTGTTCAACACAAGAAATACAAAGTTTTGGTCAGCCTGATTTCTGAAGAGAAGTATTTTTCATTTAAGAAAAGAAACAGGCCATGAAGTGTCGACAAGTTCTAGCGAACACTGTAGAAGTCAAATCTAAACAGAACTTTGGTAGCTAGAGAGAACTGGTAATTCAGTAGTGGAAACAAAGGAAAACTCATAGACAAGCTGATGGAACATGATGTTTTGAACTACAAATGTTTCCAGAGGTGGTCCAGGTGTGTAAGTGTGGGCATGGCTGAGTGATTTAAGGTCCAATGGTAAATAAATGATAAATGCCAGGTAAGTTCAAAACAGAGCAATAATAAAAAGCTGTTGTTCATATCTGTTGCATCCCTTGCATCTTAATTTTTTTAAAGGGAGAACTAGAGATCATAAACACAAAATTAGTTTCACTGTTCAGGAAATATCTGAAAATATTGTGGCTTTGTAGCAGACGTTTCTTAACAGTTGTCAGAGAGCTGTGATAGAATCATCTGAACCTACTGACTCCTTTTAGCTCCAGATGACCCTAATGCAAACAAGAAAAGAGCAAAGCTTCAGAGCAAGCTGAGATATCTATCCAAGTCACTGTGGTTAACAGCTGGGATTTCCCTAAACTATGCATTAGCCATGGGAACTCTAGAACTGCGGGTGCTATGGGGATTATGCAAGTTTCCAGGGAAACAGATTCCTGTCAGTGGAGTGCAGTTAGCTCTTTACAGACCATTTAATTTTTTTAATGTGTTTTACAGACAGATATATTGCATAGAAAATGCACATGGACAGCTGGTACGAGACCTAGACTTTAATCCCAATAAACAGTACTACCTGGCTAGCTGTGGAGATGACTGCAAGGTGAAATTCTGGGACACAAGAAATGTCATGGAGCCAGTGAAGACACTAGAGGAGCATTCCCACTGGTAGAACAAATTATCTCCATACTGCTTTGTGGGTGGACGGCTGCTCTAATTTATTCAGCTAATTATTTTACTGTTTAGGAACAATGTGAACTATATTTGTGCTACTATGAACCAATTTTTTTTCTTCATGGAGGAAATATTTTAATGTGTGGCTGTTCCTTGTGTACTTGTGAATGAAGAGTTTAGACTATGTTAGTCTTAACTGGCAAGAAACTGTTGTTGACATTGTTGGGAGATAAGGTCCATCTTTGAGAACAATACTTGGCTTGTAGAGGCCAGCGTGGACACAGATATGTCCTCCCCAGTTGAGCTTGATGTGCAGAAAAGCAGATGCTCTCTGTCCTTCCGTTGAACACTGGTTGAAATGCTCAATAATTCAACTCTGGTCTTCTGCTCTTCACAGCCCTTACACCAGAATATGCAAATGAATAATTGCATTCTCTTGGAGAGTATCTAGAGCTTCTGTCTACCACTCTGGCCTGTGTCTGGAGCAATGAGAGAATCTGGTCTGATGTTTGGACGCTGCAGTGTTTAATTAAAAATTAAGTGGTTCATGTTTTATAAAATTTGGGTTGGAGAAATTCTTGCAAGATAAATCTGGACCCTGAAGTTACTTTGACATGTGAATTAAGCAGCACTTCCCCCCCCCCAGATTAAAAGAACAAAACAAGAACCATAAGACATTTGGAATTAACTTGATTTGTAAAATAGGAATATTGAAGAGAAATATAATCCTACTTTAGGGTCTATTTTAAACTACACTCTAAGAATGTGAGATTTTTGTTTAACAGGTTATTTCTAACCCATATTTTGCTTTGGGGAAATTTGTTTATAATTAGAACTTAAATCTTTCTGTGACATACTAAGGAATGAATTGGTGACTACCCTCAAGGAGTGATACCACTGAATGGTGTGTCTTGTTCTTGGGAATTTTTTAAAGAACCTTACTCTCTGAATTTTAAAGACACTTCATAGCAAAAAGGTGGTGTAGGAGCTTAAAAGTCAGATGAAGGTGGCAAAAAACAGTCCATAGAATGAGGCATGTCACTTCTATGTGGACTTAAAACATCTCAGTCAAAGATCCATATTTAGTACTGTCTTTTTACAAAACCACAACATTTAACATTTGATGCACTACCTGCCAAGAATAGTTTCTTGTTCTTTTGACTTTTTTTAGGGTCTGGAATGTCAGATACAATCATTCTCATGATCAGCTGATCCTCACAGGAAGCAGTGATAGCAGAGTTATCCTGTCTAATATGGTATCCATTTCTTCTGAACCGTTTGGACATATGGTAGATGATGATGAACTGAGTGACCAAGAGGATCAGCATCAAGAAGAGAAGTATGATGTTTCCTGAGTTGTATGCAGATGCTTAGAGTTTAGGGTTTTTTTTCATTGTAAATGGTTAACCTGCTATATTTTTTGCTGACTAGGATTTTTGTATACAGGCCTGTCAGGTAAGTAGTTCTAATTCCTACTTCACTCTGCTTTACTCAATCCTGGGTACAGTACTCTCTTTAAAGCTGATTGGCACAGTCACTGTGTGTTCACTGCTAGGAAGGGGATGGTGATGCTTGAAGACCAGTCCTGAGATTCACTGGTGAAAAGACTCACTTTGGGGGAGCTCTGGATGAAGTCAAGCACTTTTGTGGGGGTAAATGAGAACTGACTGTTGTCTTTTTACTTTTTCTATCTATGTGTTCTGACCATTAGCAAATATTACCAGTCTAATGGAGAGCTTTTGCTCAGCCAAGACAAAAGAAGTATAAATACTTTTTCTTTTGGAAATTTCTCTCATAATGGTGACTGCTCTGGAAACCAGCAACTCGTCAGACTTACTTCAGACAAAACAGAACTTTTTTCTTAGCAGTCTTGGTAGATAGTAGTGCATGTTACTACAAGCCTTTGTAAACACCATCCTCCTGACTGTGTGAGGAGACATTGCATGGATTTTGGAAGGGAGTAGGGTTCTCAGGAAAGAGTTAACAAATGCCAAATTAATGTATTTTTCTTTCCATTTTCATCTGCTTTCACCTTCTTCATTGTTTTCTTCTTTGTACTCCTTTATGTGAATATATAAATGTGTATATCCATATAGAGAATTCTGCAGGTCTAGTATGGGCTGAGGCTCTCTAATTTTGTGACCAGCTTATATGGTCATCTTCAGCAAACTCTTTCTTTACAGAGTGAAGATAATGATACTGAAACTCCTGTGAAGTATTTTGAAACCGACAAGCTTTAGTCTGTAATTTTCTTTTCCTTGCAGCTGAGAACATGGATATTCAACATCTCTGCATTGAGCAGTTGGTTTGTTACTTCTGTTACCATAAAGCTGTCTTCAGTGAAACAGGCAGATTGTTTTCAGAACTTCGAATGCATTTTTAAATGAAGAATGGTCAAATGGGATGAGGGGCAAGAACTTACACGAAAGATCCAGTTGCTCAGTTGTGTTGACTAGATCTTTCAGTTAAAATTCAGTTAAATTTTAGTTAAAGCTTAGTTTACTCTCCAGTTGCATATTTAAGGTTGCTCTTACACCTTTATTTAATTAATGAAGATGTAGTATTGCTCCAGATAATAGAATCATAGAATGGTTTAGGTTGGAAGGGACCTCAAGGATCATCCAGCTCCAACCCCCTGCCATAGGCAGGGACACCTCCCACTAGAGCAGGTTGCTCAAGGCCTCATCCAGCCTGGCTTTAAACACCTCCAGGGAAGAAGCATCCACAACCTCCCTGGGCAACCCATTCTAGTGTCTTACCACCCTCACTGTAAAGAACTACCTCCTAAAGGAATGTGATTTGGCTTCACATAAAGGACTTATTTAATATTAAAAAATGGCTTCCAAGGAACCCATCCCATATATAGAAATGCTAATTCTAAATGTACAAGATCTTTCTAGAACCAACTGGTGATGTAAGTGCCTGGAAAATCAAGGTGTATCAAATTCAGAAATTTGCTCATGTCAGTGGTGTGTATTTGCATTCTAGGACATAACTGAACTTCCAACGTTTTAAACTGTGATCTTTTGGTTCCTTACATTTTGGTTCTTTTATTCCATTCTGGATTGAAGAGAAATAGTAATAATGAAAGTGAGAAAGACACTTCTTTTTTTATATATATATGGTGGGAATATATTAGTATAAATAGCACCACAAGAAATAATGTTCTTAACAAATGTTGTGTAGTAAGTTATCTGGAATTCTGAATTTCTTTTGGTGCTAAACCATGCAAATGCTTCATTAAAACATGAGTGGCTTCTGGAATATAGAAGTTTGAAGCCAAGACCAAGTAATGCAATACAACAAATAGAACACATGCCAACATGAAGGACTTGTATAATAATGATGTAGAGCCCTTACCTATTCCAAGAGAATACAGGAGTACCAACACTGCCTTTGCTTGCTAAATACATGCTATTCAGCTGCTAATCTGTGCTCTATAATACTGGGATAGCACATTGGTTTTCACAGTATTAAGCAAACGTTACAGAAGTTGGTAGTTTTTTCTTCCTTCTTTCTTCCTCCAAGCTACACATTGAGCTGAAAGGTTGTTGGCAAGGTGCACCTCAACCTTTAAATTGTTTCCAGATGAATGTCTGTTTAGTTCTGAGTGCACCACTGAAGCATGGTATAACAGCTATTGGGAATACTTCTTGTTAGTCAATCACCAGTGCTTTTTCCTACTGGAGACCTCTTTGAACAGTCTGCAGCATTCCATGGGTACTGTGTCTTCTGTAAAACCCATGTTTAGGTTTGGCAAAGTGTTTGGGGCCAGGAGATGGTGTGATTTTGTTTGTTTCTTTGTTTGTGCGTAGGTATGTTGTACACTTTCAAAAAAGTGTTAATATTAACCTGATGTCCATTTTTATCCTGTTTTGGAGAACATGTGGTTTGCTTTTAATAGCACACAAGTCTTGATAGTGTCTTTTTCTGGTATATCTTGAAATATGCCAAGAAGAGCAGGTGTGTATACAACTAGTATCTCCAGTCACCTTCAGTTTGGAGTGACCAAAAGAAGGTTGAAATACCAAGTGGAAAAAAGGAAAAAGCCTCTTTCCTCATGGACTATTTTTTTCATGGTCTGAATAAAATAGCTAGTGAAAACTACTCAATGGATTATTTTGAAAAATGAAGAGTGTGTACTAAGTACATTTTAAAATGTTGTTTTTGTTGTTTGTTTTTTTTTTTTTTCACTTAGGAAAACCACCTTTATTTTAAAAATGTTGCCTTGCAGTACTATTCTACACAACTAAGAATTTTTATAACCTTAATATATTTTGGAGTAAAGGTTCTAATTTTTAAAAATTGTTTTTTGGATGGGGACAAAAGCAAGTAATATGGCAGTTTAACTCTGTTGTTCAGAGTCCTCCCTGGAGGTGTTTAAGGCCAGGCTGGATGAGGCCTTGAGCAACCTGCTCTAGTGGGAGGTGTCCCTGTCTATGGCAGGGGGTTGGAGCTGGATGATCCTTGAGGTCCCTTCCAACCTAAACCATTCTATGATTCAGCTGTATAGAACTGTGCTGTAGAACAGGGAGTCTACTTACACATTTATTCTTGACAGATTTTCTGTGGTGACTGCCTACTTTTTAGGTTTCACAACTGGAAAAATTATTTTGAAATATCTTAAAGTTCTGCAACTGGGTAGGTTTAGACTAGATATTAGGACAATTTTTTTCACAGAAAGTGTGGTCAGGCATTGGAATGGGCTGCAGAGGGAGGTGGTTGAGTCATCAGCCCTGATGTGGTGCTTGGGGATATGGTTTAGGGTAAACGTTGTAGAGTAGGGTTATTGGTTGGACTTGGTTGTCCTGGAGGTCTTTTCTAACCTGAATGTTTCTGTGGTTCTGTGAAAGATCCATTAATGAGTAATGAATAGACAATAAACCATAAGTTGCTATATTTGATCCTTACTAAGGACTTATTCTTTGAGGTTTTGCTTTTTGGCTGCTTGTCTGTGTTGACACCACGGTTGAAGTTTTTAATGAGATGAAGTCTAAGGACATCTTCAGCAATCAGAGTGGACCAGAGAGAACAACCTCTCTGTAAGAAGAGATTTCCTTCAAAGTATTAGCTGTAGGAGGCAGTGGTTTCTATATTTTTTGTGTTAGAAATATGGTTTGGAGCCTTTTGAATAAGCAAATCATGTGTTTTTCATGATAATACACCCAAACTCTATGCTCCAACATAATACCCTTGTATGTGCATCTGTGACTTCAGGAGGGGTGAATTGTCAGCACTGATACTTTGAAAAGGATTTGGCAAACCTTCTTGATAAGACAAACTTTCAGGGCATTTTCACACAGCTATCAAGAGATTTTGTTTGTGGAAATCTGGAAATCATAGGATTATGCTATGGAATCAACTCTATTAAAACAAATTGTTTCTATTTTGGGAATAGTAATATTCAAGACTTTACTTGGATGTATAGGAAACAGGACCAAATAATGCAGCAGCACTTCCCAATACCTAGACTCGTTTGCTGTGAAAATGTCTATTTTTTTTTTTCCCTGTGTTATTTCTTTTGTTCACCTTCATAGAATTAAAATCATTTTGGCTGGAAAAGACCTCTAAGGTCATCAAGTCCAACTGCCAACCCCACACCACCATGGCCATTAAACCATATCCTGAAGTGTTGTGCCTATATACTTTTTTAAGATCTCCAGGAATGGTGACTCCACCACTTCCCTGGGTGACCAGTTCCAATGTCTGACCACTCTTTCAGGGAAGAAATTTTTCCTAATATCCAATGTAAACCTCCCCTGGTGCAACTTGAGGCCATTTTCTCATCCTCATCAGAAAGGATTTCCTTAATTTGTTTTGCTTATTAGGAAAACTAAGAAGACTGTTATATAAAAAAATGTATTTCCCATTTTTAAAGATGGCATTTCCTGTAGAAGCAGTTCAAAAGGCATTTTTTTGAGTTGAAAAAGAAAGGGCAGTGCTTAAAATAGCACCAATAGCCAACTGTGATACATAAAAACAGTGTTTCAGTATGAACATCACTGAATATTGTTTTCCTTAAGAGTGAAAAAGGAAGTATGTCCAAGCTTACCAGAAACACAGCCTTAACAGTCACTAAGTTTTCTCCTGCAGTTAAAAGGAAAGGACATCCATGAGTCCTATCCTGGAATCCAGTGGCGTGCTTTTCAGTATTCCTTTTGCTGCGGTACATGCTGCTGTTCTATTGAATCACATCTATTTCATAGTAATTTTTAGATTAAAGAGGATTTAATTTTGACACTGATAAGGAATTAATGATTTTTTGCAACTCTGAAAAACGTTTTACTGAATGTCGTGGTGACAAAACAGAATTGCAAGCACTGCAAACCTAAGTGGTTGTTAGCATGAGAGGTAATTGGAAATAACAGCTCTCTACATGAAAACAATCATCCAGGGCTTAACAGGCTTCTCTCTCAAGTCTGTAACACAATTAACCTCAGAGTTATCTAGTAAAATGAAAGCCCTTCTCCTTCCAGAGGAGAAGCTTGTAGACTCATGCAATGTGAATAAGACTGCAAAGGGAAAGCAGTCCAGTTTCAGCTCTGTGTGGCACAAATCTTAGTTTATGCAGGGTGTCTTACTGATGATGTAAGAGTTGGGTGCTGTGTCAGTTGACGCAAGACAAGAACATAGTAAAGGACAGAAAATGGTATGGGAGACTAGACAGGAAAGTGAGAAACTGAAGAAACTTTTTAAGGGGCAGGGAGATTTTGGACTGGGAAGAAAATAGCCTGCTAAGCTTGACAGGCACAACAAGTGATGACTAAGTATGCTTGTCAAATATAGACTGGTCAGACTGCTCTATCAACAGATCAGTAGTCCAAGCACTGACATCTGTGGTACACTATAGCATAGCAACTACATGTTTACACCCATAACCTGCTGGGTTTTATGTTAAAATGGAAATCTCTGTGTTTTGGCAGCAACCTGAATTATGCATATTCAAGTAGCACAGAAAAAAGTTTGCTGTACAGTATCTATACTCTTCTTGTACCTGTACAGATACTTCTTCAAAACTTCCTAACTGGAGAAATGTTTAAGGTCCTGAGCATTCCTCCCTTCCAAAATGTGCCAAAGACCTGCTGACTGTTGCAGTGTCCAGGCTACTTTAAATGCTTTTCCCTTCTGTCTGGTGTTAAGCATCTAACCTAAGGCAAGAAATAACCTGGGCATTGCCATTAGGAGTTGCTGACTATGAAATGGAAAGCTTCTGAGATAAGAACAATGACCGTAAAAGCCTAGCAGCAGTCTTCTAATCAGTGATGCATCAAGAATGAAGGTATTTGAGAAAAATACACTCACGAGTGCTATGATGTGTTAGGATCTGATTATTGTGTATTAAGGAGAAATTAAGTTGTGTAGTAACTGTTAAAAGCAGAAGTATAATTAAAATATCTAAATAGATAAAGTATCTTAAGATAAACACACGTTCTGTGTGTGCCATGGCTGAAATAATCTTTTTCTGTAGACTCTGTTTATCTGTGTTTTTATATATATGTGTTTTGTTTTTTTTTAAAGGTATTTCTGACCTTGCTTGAGTAAGTGTCAGTGTCACAGCTGCTATGTCTGTAACTTCTTTTGTTAACCATATTATGTTTCATATCTGGGGTTTAGGGAAGTCTGAGTTTATCCTTTCACAAATAAGAACGTGTAAAAGCTGTGTAAAATTTCACTGACAGAGTAAATAGTTTGATGTGAGACTCAGAAATGGAACAACTCTAAATATCCTTGATTTGTATAGTTAAAATGCAGACTGAGGTGTTGTCTTGACAGTCTCTTAGTGTGGGGTTAAATGAGCTCTCTCCAAGAGGTTCCTGTTGTCACCAAAAAAACCCCATCACAACCAACCTTGTTCTGTTTGCTTATTTATAAACTACTTTGAATAGTTGTCATGGAGGCAGGGAATTAATGTGCCCAAGTCAGGAATTATAAAAATAGAATTATTTTATTTACCTGAAAACCCCAAACTATATACAAAACTAGTTTAGCTTTATTTACAGATTGTAATTCGATCAGAAATTCCTCAAAGGATGTTATGGACAAATTTAGAGATTTAGAAAGCCAGGAAGTGGAAAAGGCTAAGCTACAAACACAGTTTTACCTGTCTGTCAATCAGGCTGAGCAGAGAATTAAGGGAACAGCAGGTTTTGCTCATGATGGTGAGCTAGGTATTCGGTGATGATCTCTTGCTGGATTTCACTGTGTCTCGACTGCCTTCTGACGCTGCAAGCAATATCCAGTAGTCTGGATGCACGTGGCAGAAGCCCAAGAAGAGTGGCAAAGACGACAAACTCAGAAATGTCTCAAGACATGGCTGCCACAAGACAGAGATTCATGGAAGCGACATTGCCTCAGCAGCGTCAGGGGAGAGCCAAACTGCTAGGGTCTTCCCAGTTCAGAATAGCAGCCAGGAAGTTGACTGCTGTATGGTCCAAAAGTAGCTGGGTCCATGTGCTGCCCACACCTTGCTCAAATGGACCCCAAGACTTGCCGAGCTTGCAGATTTGCACAGAATGGTTCAAAACTGGGGAGAACCACCCAAAGGCAGGGACAGAGTAAAACCGAGACCTATGCGAAAAGGTAAGAGCTGTCCAAAACAGGAGTTCTGTCACGGCAGGAACTTGTCCTCTCAGGAATTCTGTCAAGGTGGGAACTACCTTGCACCTTCTCCCTTGCTCTATTTATGCTTTTCTTGACAAAGTGTCCATTTGCCGTTTTATACTGGGTGCAAAAACCCAACCAGCCACCAGCCTGATTCTCAGTGCAGGCTTCCACATGGGTCAGTAGAGGTGTGGAGAAAGGCAGCTTTTGCTGTTCCCCCTTAAAGCCTGCAGGGTGGGAGAGGGGGAAGCAGTTTTCAAGCCGCCTTCTCCTCCCCATTCAAACCTATGGGGTGGGGAGGAGGAAAGGAATTTGGAGTGCTCTGGAACAGTGGTCTTTCACAAACATGAAGTGAATTCTGTTCTTTATTCCACCAACAGAATCCTTCTGGGCTCGTTACCCATTACATAATTTAAAGGCTGTTTTCATTGTCTTATAAAGGATGCTTGTGGACAGTTTCTTTTGGATCTTCTCTGTTGTTCCTGAGGCACAGATTGTGATGAAATTATTATTTTCCATCCTGATTATCTGATTATAGTATTTTGCTCTACACCAATTGATCACTTCTGTAAGGATTTTCTGATTCTCAAGGCTATGCCATTCTTATGCACAAGTAGTCTGTACAAAATATCATCCACCTGTGCTATTTAAAACAAAGTCCCACCAAAAGCTGAACTCTTGTGGCTTGAAGAGCAGTCAGCAGGGACATCCCCAACTAGATCAAGTTGCTCAGAGCCCTATGAAGCCTGACCTTGAATGCCTGCAGAGATGAGGCCTCCACCACCTCCCTGGGCAACCTGGTGCAGTCTTCCACCTCTCTCATAGTAAAGAACTTCTTCCTAGTATCCAATCTAAATCTACCCCTCTCTAGTTTAAAACCATTGCCCCTTGTCCTAGTGTCACATGCCTTTGTAAACAATCCCTCCCCAGCTTTCCTGTAGCTGCCCTTCAGGTACTGGAGGGCAGCTATAAAGTCTGTCCGCAGCCTTCTCTTCTCCAGGCTGAACAACCCCAAGTTTCTTAGCCTGTCTTCATAGGAGAGGTGTACCTGTCCTCTGATCATTTTTGTGGCCCTCCTCTGCACCCTCTCTATCAAGTCCATGTCCTTTTTCTGTTGAAGAATGTGCTTTCTTCTTCTGGCACTATTGCTTTTGTACACAAGAAGAAATTTAGTGTCTAGACAATAATAGACAATAATAAAAGACAGTTAAAAGATTGTAGTTCCAAATGGAAATGCCAAACAGAAGTTCATCTGCAGGCTTCTTTCAAGAATGCTCAGTCCCCTATGACTTCAGTAAATTAAATTAGATGAGCTGTGTTATTTAAATGGAACAGTGAAACAACCCAGAGCATACAGAAAATGGTATAATCTAGAAGTGTATTTGTCCTTGTTTATCCAGCCTTTGGTTAACTGAGACTCCTGGTTAACTGAAAGTCGGTCGTGTCCCCTGACAGCCATGTGCACTGTGCATTACTGCCCTGTTTCTCCAGAGAGACATCTGAAACCTTCAGAATAATGGAGTTGTGGGTAAGTGGGTGAGCACTGCGTGAAGCACATTGCTGTCTGGGGACATGACCAACTTCCACTTAACCAGGCATGTCAGTTAACAGGAAGTTAGAAAAACACATTGCAGGAGATGAAGTGTGTGTGTGTGTTTATTAGCTCTCTGCTCTTAGGTGGTTTGTATCAAAGTACATATTCAGGAGAAGTGCAAAACAAGCCTGCTCTTTGCCATTAACCAGAGGCTGTGTTTTGGTTGTGCTGTGACGTTTTTGGTTTTTTTTTATTAGTTGACCTTAAAGGTAGTGTAAGTAAATTATATAAGTCCTTGAAACTAAACACCTGAAGCTATTCTGTAGTGTCAGACTGCTTTTGGTTTCTTTCTCAAATTGAATTTTATTTGCATTGCTAGATTAGACTTTAGAAATCCATTCTTTACTATGAGGGTGGTGAGACACTGGAACAGGTTGCCCATGAGAAGTTGTGGATGCCCCCTCCCAGGCTGGATGAGGATTTGAGCAACCTGGTCTAGTGGGAGGTGTCCCAGCCCATTACAGGGGAGTGATCTTTATAGTCCCTTCCAACTCAAGCCAGTGCCTAGTGATAAAACAAGGGGCAGTGGGCACAAACTAGAACATAGGAGGTTTTGCTCAAACATGAGGAAAAATTTTTTCAGGGCACCTGAACACTGGACCAGACTGCCCAGAGAGGTTGTGAAGTCTCCTTCTCAGCAGAATTTCAAAACCTATCAGCACAGAACCTTGCACAGCCTGCTCTGGGTGACCCTGCTTTAGCAGTCGGATTGGACTAGATGGTCTCCGGAGGTCCTTTCCAGCCCAGCCATTCTGTGTGCTTCCAGAGTGCAGCAGTTCAGGGCAAATACAGCCAAATCAAACACTTCATTTCTGTAGCCACATCGAGTAGCACTCATGAGGCTCTTTTGGCTTTGCTTTGTGTTGGGAGTATTGCAACTGTAGCGCGAGGCTGTTTCTGGGAGGCAGGGGGGTGTTTCTGAAAGGCTGACTGATTCCTGTTGGACAGAGGTGATTCTCTGTGGGTGAAGGAGCTCTAAGGTCATTCTCTGAAAATTCACCTACCCTGTAGCTACAGAATAATGTGCACTGGTGTTGCTGTGGAGAGGAAAGACTGGCTCTGTGAGTGGAGGGCAGCAGAGCAGAGCAAAATCAATGATTCTTGTGTGGTTTGAATTTCAGATAATTGCCTGAATCTGTTTTTAAATATTTGCAATGCAAAAGAGAATCTGTTTGTCTGTGATGATGTAGGCGACCAGGAGCTTGGGTGTTGCAGTGACAGGTGAAGTGTGCAAGACTAGATGAGAGTGCAGTATTGTAACTAGGAATAGGAGGTTAAAAAAAACAACAAACATTCAGAGTAGTGCTTCTGTCTCCCTTCCATTACCCTGCAGAGAATGGGTCTGGAATGGAAGCACAAGAGAGGCTGTGATTTGAAAGGACTATACCTTCTTGGCTATCTCCACGTCTCTGAGAAGATTATATATTATTTTAAGAATTAAATTAATAACAGAGCCAAGAAAGAATTAAGAATTAAGAATTTTAAGAATTAAATTCATAACAGAGCATGGTGAGAAAAAAGATGCTGCTAAAAATGTATTTAAGTGCATTTAGATCATACCCTGTGGCTTGCTTGAGAGAGAGATGCTTAGTGTAGGTTCAGAGAGACTCTGAAATGCACTGAAATTGAGAATACAAGATACTTTGTCCTTGCATATGGGGTTTTTAATGCTGACTTGACTCCACTGTGTGATCTGACACGCAGGTACCTGCAGACACCTGGTATCGATTATTTCACATGAGCCTACTATTGCATTGAATACTCTAAATGAGAGTTTGCACATTTAGACTGTAGTGACACTTAAATACTGCCTTTTAAATCAAGTGTGTTCACAGATCCCTTTTTTTTGTCTGTTTTCAATTTTAGGATTAAAGAGCCCCTTCAGGACAGTGTAATAGCAACCTATGAAGAACATGAAGACAGTGTTTATGCAGTTGAGTGGTCCTCGGCAGACCCATGGCTTTTTGCCTCTTTAAGTTATGATGGAAGACTTGTTATTAACAGGGTTCCCAGAGCTCTTAAATATCACATACTGCTGTAATTGGTTTAGGTTGTGGTGAAGTTGCTGTCTTGGTGTATGCATTTGGTAGGTATTTTTTCAGGGTTTTGTTTATTTGTTTTGCATTTTTTTTAGGATCTAATTATTTTTCCGTTATAAATGTTGCCATTTTGTTATTAATATCTGTACAAATATAGACAATTTGTCTTTCATGTTTGCCTTGGAAACAGTGATGCATTTTCTGAAGGCTGTGCTAATTGGATGATTTTTTTTTTGAAAGGACTAATCACTTTATAATACAAAAACTTTCTGAGTCTGTTGAGTACTTGCCATACTCTTCCTTTTATTATTTCAGCTTTATGTGAAATTAATGCATTACAGACATACTATTATGCTAATCAAAAACTGGGACAATGTAGGGTGCATGTAGCAGAAGTGGTCTGCTTGTTTACACAAATAATATTTTATCTTTCTGATAGAAGCAGCCTTGAGCTCTCAGCTAGAGCTGCATCCTGCTAACACTCTGGCCGTTCTTTAGTGCTCATAAACACATGGTCTTAATAGGCTTTCTTCATGCAGTCTAATATTTTAAACCCTTTTCCTCCCATTTTGCATATCTTAAGACCAAATGTTGATTGTGAAGGTGAAACCTTTAAAGTGTTGTTTTCCATTTAAGCCTTACAGTCATTTCAACTAAGTCTTATCCTGTAATTTGGAAACTAAATACAGTTTTGAGCTCTGTGTTGTTATGGAAAACAATATTAGGTTTTACTGAAATGGCGCATGTACTCATGCAGTGTATTATCTCATGTTGATAGAACTTAGCTGTGCTGTAGTATATTTTAAGGGACTCCAGAGCTATACCATGGTTAACCTGAGAAATCTCTTTAATTTTTGGAAGTAGTCTCTCTTATCCTTTTGGCTCTGTGCCATTCTGCAGCATGCTGCAGTGATGTAGCAGGGTTTCAGCTAAGCACACAGTATCCTTTGCTGTATCTGCGCTCCCCTTTGCTGTAGCTGTACCTTACCTAGGTGTTGGTAGCTGTCTTGTTAACAAACACTGAGCCCAGGCAGATGCTGCCCTATTGGAGAGTGCCCAGAAAACTTGAACTGTTAGATGGAAGGCATGGTGGAACATGCCTGGGTACTGACACCCCTCCTTCCCTTTGCACAGCTTGATGAGGACTCTCCTGCTTGTTCTTTGTGCACTCAGACTAACCTCAGCAGTCATTATTTCCTGTTGCCTTTTCAACATTCTTATTTCCCATTAACTTCAGAGCCTGGGTTTATGTGATAGTGTTGGTTGTGGTGCATTGTGTAAGGCCCCTCTGAAGAAACTGCAATGAACATGGGATGGAAAGATCAATACCAGCCCCTTCCTGTGATTCCTTCTGTTGCTATGGCAACTGTGGGTGTTAGTATTGAGAGACAGCCTGCTGCTCACCTCTGCTTGTCCTTACCGACTCTTGGATCGAAACATGTCCAAAAGTGATTTGTTGTGTACACACAGCTGCTTCTGTGAGAGTGTGGCTGACTGCTATAGCCCAAAACATCCAGGAAAGATGAAAGCTGGATTCTGTTTCTGGCTTTCTTAAGGAGCTTAATTGGGAGAATTCGTAGGAGTGAAGTAATCTTATTAAATCATCTACCCTATTGTTTGTATTTGTGTGATGATGGTGCCTACCTGCTTCAGAATGAATGCTGTGTTGGAGATACATTTGGGCTGATTTTCTGTGCTAAGATTTTAAACTTGTACTGTTTTTAGATGATCTGAGTATGTAATTAGGCATGAGTTATTCACCTGTAAACTGAAAAAAAAAAACAACCAGAAAAACATTTCACAAATCAGTGGTGCTTTGGTTGTCTGAATATCAAAAGCCCTTATTGGGCTTCAGTGTTAGTCGTATCATGATTTAGGTTGGAAAAGACCCTTAAGATCATCAAGTCCAACCATTCTGTAACTCTGCCAATGCTAGTGCTAAACCATTGGCCTCAGTGCCATATCTCTGCCTCTTTGCAACACCTTCAGGAATGGTGATTCAGCCATCTTCCCTTTCTAGTCTTCAAGGACCCTTACAAACATGAAGTTTCTTGTCATATCCAACCTAAACCTCCCCTGGTGCAAGTTGAGGCCATACCCTCTTGTCCTATCACGTGTTGCTGGGAAGAGGGAAGAGGAGACCAACGTCTGCCTCACTACAACCTTGGGTACAGCACTTGTATGTGTAGCTTTCAGTATTCAGACATCCCCTACATTCTCACCCTCCAAAAAATGAAACCAACACCAAACCCTGCAGTTTATTTTCATTGCTCTTGTGAAGAATGTTTTGCAGTTTTTAAAAGTCTAATGAAACATTGCTGTCTGCTAATGCACATGGCTCACAGTGTGAAGGTAACAGGAAGTTATGTAAAGGTATGTGGGATTTGATTTGACTTTTAGCATGTAATAAATTTGGGACAAATTTCAGACTAATTTTTAAGTGGCTGTATTTTCTTTAATGTTATATGTTTATGCAGGCTGGAAAGCTCTAAAGAATAACATGAAATATTTTATTTTGTTTCAGCTTTGGGAAATGTCTGTATCATTCCATAAGGAAGAACAGGGGGGGATGAACAGTGGGAAGGGAGGGAGTAGCAGGCCAAATTTGAATGGAACATATTAGAGCAGAATCAAAAGATCAGGAAGGGTCAGCCCTTAATCATGTTGAGCTCTATGTGAAGCAGGATCTGAGTTACAGGTACAGCACTGGCAGCAATATGGAAATGACCTTCAGAAAGGGAAGCTTTTGACAAGATTTCATCCCAAGCTGTTAGAGAAAGCAAACTGCTGTAAGGTAAGAGAAAAGGTTCAAAAATAATTAAATAATTGATTCAAAGATAAGAAATAGGAAGCAATATTCACATTTCATGGCAAAAAGAAATTACCAATGAAGTCTGGGCTTTGCTTTTTGGGAAAAGGGCTGCATAGAAACATGTCAAAGTCATGCAGGTACTATTCAGAGTAGTAAAGATGACTGAAGAGTTATGGAAGGGCCTTAGTTCAGAGTGGCTGGGTGATAAAACTGTAGATGAAATTCAGTGTGGGAAGTATGAAGTCGTGGATAACGAGGGAAAAGAGTAATTTTACGTAACTGCTGGGGACCAATATATGACTATTACTTGAAAGTAGTGTCTTAAACTCCTGGATCTTTAAAAGCATCAGTTTAATAGAAGTGAAATTTTTTTAAGTGTTGGAAATTACTACAGTTCAAATAGAGAAGAAAATAAAATATTGTTAATCCATTAATGTATTTATAAATAGCTGGTGTATGCACTTTCAAAAATGGATGTAGCTCTGGTTTCTTCCATCTCAAACCCAGTGCAGTAAAACTAGGAATGATTTTAGAGAAGAGTGACAGAAATGATGAATAGCATGCAACACCTGTATGAGGATAACTAAATAGACTCAAAGGCAGATGGTTGAGAGGGAATGATAAAAGTCCATAAAATCACAAGTGGCGGAGGGAGAGGATGAATAGGGAGTCATTGTTCACTGTCTGTCCTGATAACCAGAGGTAGAGGTTATTAAATGGAATCTGCCTGTGGTAGCTCAAAGCATATGAAATGAGGTGGTTTCCACAGGCATGAGGGGGAGCTATGGCACTCCTCCTTAACACACCCCTCCCCCTACCCCAAAAGAAATGAACATCTCATTAATGTTTAAGTTTACATGACTCGAAAGTAACTGAACCAGTACTCGGCTGATGAATCCATGAAAGGCAGCTAAATATAAAGGCAGCATCTCTGGCTTAGAAAATCCTTTTGAACCAGGAATTGCTGCACACTACAAAGAGTACTGGCAGAGAGTCCCTGTGTGGTGGTCCGTTCTTTACTTGCCTCCCTAGACATGTGCTATTTGCCAGGGAAGACAGAAAATAGGAGTTAAAGCTTTAGAGAATAAGTTATTATTTTTATTTCTAGTGCTGAGACAGAGCATTGCTTCTGCCTGTTTAGCAGCTGTTGTTACTTTAGTTGAAAGTTGTGGTTTTGGGGATTTCAGAAAACTCATCTCAGATGAATTTCTTATTGAATTCCGGTATTATTTCTGAAAACTATCTTGTTGCAAACCCTCCTTGGCAGTAAGACTGTGGAAGCCAACAGATTTCTGTAAAGCAATGAGTCCTTCACTGCTTTAGAAATTCAAATCACGAATTCTAACTGATTTCCCAGAACTGGGTTGTTTCCCTGTCTCAGAGAATACTGCTTACGCAGTCAGGTATCAGAACTGGTGAGGACATCATTGCTGTGTTTTCAAACAACCAACCTCTTAAATGATTTTTCTTTCTTTGCAGATTGCATCCAGGTAAGAAGCTTTAATAGCTCTTGATTTTGAAAAAGCAAATTGTGGTGTTCCTTGAAAATGTGAAGTTGACAGTGTTGTCATCTGCAAACTTGTCTTGTTCCAGATTTGGTGCTGGAGATGTTTTGTTTGTCATCCTCTTAACGTGTGTGCCTGGTATGGAATTACAAAAATTCTTGAGATGTGTTTTTGTTCCACAGACAGTGTATTATGAAGGAGAAGGGAATTGACACATATTTGTAGACTTGTTTCGAGCATTATCTAAATGAAACCGACCAACATCAATACAAGTCTTGGCCATTTAATGAGAAGCTTGAAATAACAATCTGATTGTCTTCAACTGAAACTTATGCTAACTTCAGTTTAAAACCAAACCAACTAACAAAGCAAACAAGAAGTCACCACCACTAAAAGACAAAATCTGTCAAAGTGGTGCTGGCACCACTTTGTCTGTGGTGTCAGCACTAAAGTTAGCCTGACCTGCACTGAAGCCTCAGAGGTTAATGAACTGCTTGTCAACATCAGAATTAATGAAGAATGTGTATTGGATAGCATGGCTAGACTTGATGTGTGATTTAGACCAGTTCTTGCCTCATGCCTTTCACAGAGGTGAGTGGAAGTAAGAAGCCGTGTGATCTGGATTATGGTCAATGCTGAAACCAGTTGACAACAGTGCTTTGTGATGAATGAAGCTGTCTGACCGTTGTGGCTTCCAACTGACAACAAAAACATTAGTTCTGTATTTGCTTCTTCATTTGGAATTCCAAGCTCTTACAGGTTGGTACCTCTTGCAGTAGTTTGAGACTGAAAATCTGCATCCTACAGCCTTCAACAGTATTGTCTGCTCTAGTCTGATGTGGTAAGACCTCAAGAGAATCACAAAATCAGTCAGGGTTGAAGGGACCACAAGGATCAAGTTCCACCCCCCCTGTCATGGGCAGGGACATCTCACACTAGATCAGGCTGTCTGGAGCTTCATCTAGCCTGGCCTTAAACACATCCAGGGATGAGGTTTCCACCACCTCTCTGCACAACCTTTTGGCTTAGCTGGAGTGATGGAAAGTAGGTAATGATTGTTAAGATGGGTGCTTGAATAAAATTGGTAGTGCTATGGAGCTGCCATTTGGCTTCCCAAAGGATGTTAAGGGTTTTGGTTTTTTTTTTTCTATTTCTGGGGGATGAGAAGTGGTTAAACTTTGTTCTGTTGCTTGTGGTATGAATGCTATTCTGAGGCTGCAGAGAGTCTGTGATATCTGGAATAGCAAGTTAAATGCCTGAGAGAAGTGCAAAGCAGATTTTAAAGAAGCTTGGCCTTCCCATAAAGGGTTAAGGCATGGGTGCTCTCCACAGCAATTTGCATATTGGGTCCTCCTCATCCCACCTGCTGCTTTGGTCATGGAGAAGCTAGTGGAGTTGTAAGAAAATGACACATGAGTTTGGAGAAAAAGATGTAGGAGAAGAAAAACAAAGACTGACAAATACTGAATGATAAGTGAATTGAAGAAGACAAGATCGGAGAAAAAGAGGTTTGGAAAACAGACATAGGAAAGATGGGAGAAATTGGCAGTAAATGAAGTAAAGTGAAAGATACAGGGGTGAGAGGCTTTTAAAAAAAAAGTTTGCTTGTTTTGTCTATGATGTTAAAGGTCTTTAGAATTCTTCTGTGTTAATCTCCCTATGTTAACAGATTCAAGTGCCAGAATATTGTGACTTGGTGTTGTAGCATTTCAGTTCTGATATTGGAACTGGTTATTCTAGAACAGTTACTGTCAAGTTCTTGTTCATCCACCAGTTATTAGTCTGAGCTTAGGTTAGTATTACTAGGATTTTTAGATGATGATGATTATTCTCAGAGATGAAGTTGTAGCTGACTGTCTGAGTAGATGCAGTCCTTTTCACTAGGTAATCAACCCAGGGGTGCAGGATCCCTCACAGGCAGGGAGAACATTCCAAGTAGACTGTTTCCTGAGTCACACTAGTTAGATCTGCAAGCGTCTGTTTATGACAAACACTGTTTATTGCCCTGTTTATGACTTCAGGGGAGTGTCCTTGTGAGAACAACCCAAGATATTAGATGTGATAAATAAAATGTCTGAGGCACATCCTCCCTTCCACACTGACTTACCTTCCAGTAAAAGAATAATTGTAGAATCACTTCAGTTGGAAAAGACCTTGACAATATCCGAGTACAACCATCCTCTACCAACTCTACTAACTGTAACTCTCTAACTTTACCAAGTCCAGGGCTAAACCATGTCCCTGTGTTTCAAAGACATCTCTGTGTCTTTGAAACACCTCTGGGGATGGGGATGTAACCACCTTCCTGGAGAGCCTGATCACTCTTTCAGTAAAGAAATGTTTCCTGATATCCAGCTTATCCTGGTGCAACCTCCTGTCCTGTTACTTGGGAGGATAGATCAACACCCACCTTACTACTACCTCCTTTTAAGCAGCTGTAGAAAGCCA
The DNA here is from genome assembly GCA_013400475.1 of Tricholaema leucomelas. Classification (NCBI taxonomy): domain Eukaryota; kingdom Metazoa; phylum Chordata; class Aves; order Piciformes; family Lybiidae; genus Tricholaema lacrymosa; species Tricholaema leucomelas. The sequence continues at coordinate 49,994 of WAAF01014967.1, read as the reverse complement.
GAAGGTCTCCCTTCAGCCTCCTTTTCTCCAGACTAAACAACCCTACTTCTCTCAGCCACTCCTCACAAGACCTTTTCTGCTGATCATCAGCTTCGATACCCTTCTCTGCATCCGCTCCAGCAGATCTTTCTTGTAGTGAGGGGCCCAAAAGTGAACCTGGGACCCAAGCTGTGGCCTTGCCAGTGCTGAGGACAGAAGGACAATCACCTCCCTGATCCTGCTTGTCACACTATTTTTGATGGAAGCTGAGAATGCTGTTGGCTTTCTTGGCCACCTGGGCACGTGTGCTTCTTGAGAAAATCTACCCTGGTTTGATGCTACAGCTCTTGGTCCTAAAGCAGCCTCAACTTTGTAAAGGGTTTTTAGTGCTCCAGCACAGAGGATAGCTTTGGGGAGAAAGAGATGAATGAGTCTCACTAAATCCAGGAGCCAAGCTCCCAGTGTGGGGAAGCATGGCAAGTGTGTGGGTTGCTGTTGCCTTGCAGCTATAACAACAGCTGCCAAGCAGCTGTACTGAGCAGGGAAGACCTCTAATGTACCTTATCAGTAAATTGTCCATTCATTCTGATGCTGCCCTGAGTTCAGGATTTTGGCAGGAGGAACTATGGAAAAGCTTTAAAAGAGAATGAATTTAGAGTATGGGAAACCTTGGAAAACCCAGTGATACCACATACTAATTGATGAGCTGAATCCTGGGGTGGGAACAGACTTGGCAGACAAATTCTCTGAACCACTGCCAAGTTTGTAAAAATTTGCAGGGAACTGAGAAGGCAAGAAAGTCTGGAAAATAGCAGAAATGGTATTTGGAGCTATGTGGAAAAGCAGTGCATGGAGTTGGATAAGGAAGTGTCTTTTAGAGGGGAGGGAGTTTTAGCCAAATTACGAATATTTTATTTGAGTTTTTACTTAGCTTTTTCTTTTTTCTTATAAACACCAGCCTAAATTCCAGCGAATGTCAGTGATTATGTGATCATATTCATGCAACAAAGCATGGATCATCCTTTTGTGTTACATTCAGTAGTCTTGTAAGAGAGATGCTCCAGTTCCCTACGAGCAGACCCAAACTTTTGTGTCCTCTCAGCTATGTCTCAGTATATGTATAGGAAGATTTTGAACAGAAGTTAGCTTTCTAAAGCTGCTTCCAAAACAGAAAAAGGAATTACACTACTCAGGATATTGATAGACCAGCACAAATAGGAAAACACAAGCCCTATAAGAAGTGGCTGAGGGAGCTGGGGTTGTTTACCCTGAAGAAGAGGAGGCTCAGGGGTGACCTCATTGCTGTCTACAACTACCTGAAGGGAGGCTGTAACCAGGTGGAGATTGGTCTCTTCTGCCAGGCGACCATCAACAGAACAAGGAGATATGTTCTCAAGTTGTGCTGGGGGAGGTATAGGCTTGGAATTAGGAGGAAGTTCTTCCCAGAGAGAGTGATTTGCCATTGGAATGGGCTGCCCAGGGAGGTGGTGGAGTCACTGTCCCTGCAGGTGGTCAAAAAAAGACTGGATGGGGCACTTAATGCCATGATCTAGTTGATTCAACAGGGCTGGGTGACAGACTGGACTGGATGATCTTGAAGGTCTCTTCCAACCTGGTTGATTCTATGAATGTGGCTGTGTGACACATTTATTTGCAACTAGAAGAGAGTTAGGCTGGGGTCCATACATGTCTAATGATAGCAGCTAGTGAGTGGATGGAGCCATAAGTACTTTGATGCTGTTGCTTTTTTTCTGTGCGTAGATCTGGTAAAAGGGAGGAAATCTGGTAAATACGTTATTGCTAGAAAGTCTGTTAGGAAAAGCACAAGTGAAGGCATCATCATGATAGGAACTGTTTCATCCTTCAGAGAGCAAGTACCATAGAACTATAGAATTGTTTCAGTTCGAAAGGACCTTTAAAATCATGTTCAACCATTGTGCCAACTCTACTAAGTTTGGTGTTAAACCATGTCCCTTAGCACCACACCTCTGCATCTTTGAAACACATCAAGGGTTGAGGATTCAACCACCTCCCTGCGGGCTCTGTTTCAGTCTTTGAGGATCCTTTCAGTCAAGAAGTTTCTTCTGATATCCAACCTGAACTTCCCCTGGTGTGACTTGAGGTAACTTCCTCTCATCCTATCACTTGTCACTACGGAGAAGAGACCAACCTCACCTAGCTCAAACATCCTTTCAGGGAGCTGTAGAGAGCAAGAAGGTCTCCCCTCAGCCTCTTTAGAAAGGAGACAGTTACTAGAACACTTCAACAACTTCTGCCCATCCTGTCAGTTGTGAGTGATAGTTACCTGGGTTTGGTTTTCTAGATAGATGCATATTTCTGACCTGTATTTTAATAATCTCTTTCCAGTGTTTATAGTGCTTTAATATCTTCAATCTATTGTTTGAGTGACATCGATAAATTCTGTGCAATTTCTACTGCAGTTCACAGGCACTTCTTGCAAAACAAAGGGGGAGAAAAAAAATCTTTTTATTTTGGAGTCTTTATGATGCTGTATTGGGAGGTATTTTGGTTTCTGTTCCTGTGTCCTATACCTTAAGGCTGAAATTGAAATTTAAATTGTACAGGTTTTTGGACTGGTCATTGCAGAGTGACAAGAAGAGCTAGGAAGGAAAGCTGAGCATGACTGAGGTGCTCATAGTCATCAGAAAACAGAGTCAGATGGAGAGGAGGAGGGAATAATTGTTGCAGTGCTTCCTCCCTCCCTGCTTGCACAGAAAGACAGCAGCAGCAGGGAGGAAGCTACCTGAGGTTATTAAGATTAATACTGCCAGAAATTCCAATCAACTTGCACAAGGCTGCTCCTCAAGGCTGTCAGATGCCTACTGCCTTCTCTGATTCAGGCGGGGCCACATCAATTTCAAATTTCCCAGCAGAGATTGCTATGATTTATGAGTTTAGGAGGCTGATAAATGTGGTTAGTTGAACTGTTCATGAAATAATTGAATCAGAATAATTTCAGTCAGCTGTGCTCAATTTATTTTCCCTGATAACCACAGGAGGGTGCAGTTTTGGATTCAGAGCTTCATCTCAAGGATTTCTGTCACAGGAAAAGCATTGTGGAACCTGGACTAAGAGCAACTTAATTTTGCTGCCAGGCCCATATGACAGCCCTGTGAGCTGACTCTAAGAGCCATGAGAACTGGAGACTAAGTATCTTGAGCTTTTCTGACACTGCCCATGATAGTGGCTTGAGTCACTTCTAGTTTCTGTGTTGTGGGGATCATGTCTGCTGAGAAGGATAATGAAAGTTTTATTACTTAGTGGTTGAAAACTGCTTTACTGTTCAGTTGGGAAGGCCACAAAGATGCTGATGGGACTGAAGCATCTCTTACAAGGAGAGGCTGAGACCTAAGGCCCTTTCTTCTGGAGAACTGCAGGGAGTGCTAGAGATTAGAAGGGACCTTGCAAGGTCACGTAGTCCAACTCTGCTACCAGAGCAGGATCACACGGAGCAGGTTACAAAGGAATGCACCCAGGAGAAGACCGAGAGGAGATCTTCTTAATGCTGATCAATATCTAAAGGATGTGGGTCAATAAGATGAGGCTGGGCTCTTTCCAGTGGTGCCCACTGATAGGACAAGGGGCTGTGGGTACAAATGAGAACATAGGAGGTCTCACATGAACTTAAGGTGAAACTTCTTTACTCTGAGGGTGCTGGAACACTGGACCAGGCTGCCCAGAGAAGTTTTGGAGTCTTCTCTGGCGATTTTGAAAACCTGCCTGGACATATTTCTTTGCAACTTGTTCCAAGTGGCCCTGCCTTAGTGTCAGGGTTGGGCTGATGATCTCTGAAGGTCCCCTTCCAACCCCCACCATTCTGTGCTTTACCTTTTTTTAATGGTAGTTTTTTCTCAGATGACAAGTTTTACTGGGCTGAAAGACCTTCTCAACTTGCAGCTCTGTAAACTTGGAGGACCTACCAAAGCAAATGTAATTTGAACTATGGTAGAGTGCTGTGATAAAGCATTAAAGTTTTCTGTGCATCTTAGGAAGCTGATCAGGTAGAACCTTTTTGCTGCTCAACAGTTAGGATGGTGCTTCAACGAATAACAGTCACTGTATCTCCTTGCCATGAAATCTGTGCTGTGTCAGAGAAGGGTGGGGAAGACATTATGAAAAATCTGCTGCTTAGTCAGGATGTTTTTCCAACCCAAATTTAGATTTGGGGCTTAGTATAACATCAGGGCACACAATAACTACGCTCTGTGCAGAAAACGTTAACAGAATTACAGTGAAATGTTCTATAGTGGTGTTGGTGAGCAGGAGGATATGTGGCAAGACAGTGTTGCTTGCGGTTTTACTTCTGCTGCTGTGAAAAGCAGTTTCAATTCTTGCATAATTTAGAGCATGACATTATGATTTTCAAAGCTTCAAATTCGAGTAAGGCATTTACATAATCTAATTAAATCATGTAAATGTTTTATGATAATATTCAAGTAAGTGGAAAACTTGTTCTGCAGATGCATCCCACTCTAGGCCATTGGGGAAACCCAATTTACAAATGGCAGTTGTATGTTTCTAACCCTGCATGCTCTTAGGGGGGTCAACAGGGTACTTAGAGAATGCTCTGTTCTTAGTATAAGAAGCTCTGAAGCTGCTTTGCAGAGCATCATCTTTCCAAGAAGCTTGAAGGTAAACTGGTACCAGAGGGAAACGCAACACAGATTTAAAAGGCTACTTGCAACCTCTTATAATTTGACTGAAAGTGATGCTACTGCAGTGTGTAATAAATTGCTTCCATTTCCATGAACATTAGGATAATCCCATGGTGACCCTCTTAGCAGCAGCCCTGCCACATGTAACATTAGATCTCACAAAGCATGCATTGTACTTAGATGGGAAGCTACCAGGGGAAGCCCCTCAAATCCTCCTGGTGACTGCTGGGTTTGTTTTTGCCTCTGGCTGCACTAACTCACAAAATATTGGAGGCACCTGGCCAGCATCCATGATGAGAGATGCTGTCTTGTAGTGAGATCATTTAAATAATCTATTTTTTATCAGCATGTTCTCACTAAGGTGTCTTCAAAAGCAGCTCCTGTTGGGATGGAGTTAAGTCCAGCTGGCAACCAGTTAAGAGTGGTGTTTCCCAGGGGTCAGTGCTGGGGCTAGTTCTGCTTAAAAATCTTTATCAGTGATTTGGATAAAGGGGTTGAGTGCAGTTGGCACCAATAAGTTGGGTGGGCATATTGATCTCATGGAGGGTAGGAGGGCTCTGCAGAGAGATATGGACAAGCTGCATTGATGGGCCAAGGCCAACTGTATGGGATTCAACAAGGCCAAGTGCTGGGTCCTGCACTTGGGTCACAACAACCCCATGCAGTGCTCCAGGCCTGGGGAAAGATGGCTGGAAAGCTGCCTTGTGGAGAAGGACCTGGGGATGTTGGTTGAGTGTGAGCCAGTGTGTGCCCAGGTGGCCAAGAAAGCCAACAGCATCCTGGCCCAAATCAGGCTGAGTGTGGCCAACAGATCTAGGGATGTGATTGTCCTCCTGGTCTCAGTACTGGTGAGGCCACGCCTCAGGTCCTGGGTTCAGTTTTGGGCCCTTCACTACAAGGAGGACAGTGAGGTGCTGGAGCATGTCTAAAGAGCAGCTAAGCTCATGAAGGGCCTTGAGCTCATGTCCTATGAGGAGTGGTTGAGAGAACTGGGGCTGTTTGGTTTTCAGCAGTGGCGATGAAGGGAGGCCTTATTGCCCTCTGCAACTCTCTGAAAGGAGGTTGGATCAAGGTCACTCTGTTCTCACATGCAACAAGTGACAGGACAAGAGGAAGCAGGCTGAAGTTGTGCCGGGGAGATGCAGGTTGGGTGTTAGGAAAAAGTCCTTTTACTGAAGGGATTATCAGGCATTGGGATGGGCTGCCCAGGGAGGTGTTGGAGTCACCACTGTTGGTGGTAGTTAAAAGGCGTGTGGTGCTGATGGGCGTGGTGTAAGTGGTGGTGGCTTTGCAGTAGCGAAGGGGTTGTGACCTGTAGGCAAGTGGCTGGACTTTATCTCAGAAGTTTATTCCAGTCTCAACAGTTGTATGATTCACAGTGAATCCTGTCTTTGCTGGGCCAGTTTTATAGATGTAGCTGAGCTAGTGCTAAGCTAATCCTAATGAGACTCTTCTAGAGGGTATAGCATTGCTTTGCTAAAATGAATTCAGATAATTGGTAGGGGTAGGTTCTTCAATACTAAGTTTCTGTTACTTTTATATAAGCTTGTTGCCATTGACTTTTGTCAGTGCCATGTTGACTGACCCAAGTGATGGCAGAAATCTGTATGTACACATTGCAAGGTGTTCTGTGCTTTCCCTGTGGCTATAATGATTAGGAAGCACTTGGATGCTGTCTGTGCCGGGCTGCTGCTGAAGCCTGTGTGCTGTTAGAAACATAGGATTGACTGCACGCACAGCGTTGACCTGGTTTGTGCACACAGTGAGCCCAGCAGCTTTGATTTTTGATCTGAAAATGTGGATGTCTAAAGAGAAGCCTGGACCTAACATGCCTCTACACACAATTACAGAATCACAGGATTGTTTCAATTGGAAAAGACCTCTAAGATCATGGAGTGCAACCACCTTGAGAGTTCTATTATTTACTATCACGGTACATAATACTATCTAACAATGGTAAATTAGTTTGGAGCTCAGTGGCATAGAAAGCTCTGAATATGTGGAAGTCATTGCTAAAGTAGCTCACAGAAAGGTGAAATGTATCAGTAGTGAATTAAGCCTTTGCTAATTAGACTCAGAAATCTAATTGCTCGACAGGTTTTTTTCATCTAATTTTTACGGGAGGGAAGCTGGTGTGCATTTAAGACGGAAGCTGAGGTCTTCAGCACGTAACGTTAACTGCCAAGGAGAACAACACAATGACCTTCTTTGCAGCTGCACATGCATCATGTGTAGCAATGCCTGTCATAGCCAGAATGATTTAACATCAGGGCAGGCCAATATTTCTTGGTTCTTCCTCCGCAGTGTAGGCATTTTCCTTTTGAGGTGGAATGGGAAGCTGTAGGTTTTTCTGGTGAAAAATGGTAATGCTGGAGAGGTGCCCTTTACTACAAATCCAGGTGCTTCAGTTCACCTCCTGGAAAAGAATTTGCAAAATCATAGCTTGGGGAATGAAGTCACAGCTGAGTGAAGTTTGAGTTTTGGCTTGGTTACGTGCTGCTTTTTTGGGTTACTCAGCTGTTGACTATACAGTGTTTAAGCATAGGAGGTGATATTGGTCAGTTTAAAAATGCTGAATTTATTTTAAGGTGCCAAGACTCTTTCACTAAAGAAAAGAATGCTCTTAGCTTAAAATTTGCAATATTTTGGTCATAGTTTTACTATGGAGTAAAATGATCAACGAGTCATCTTTCTCTGGTTTTTACAGTGTCTCTAGTGACAATACAATACAGCAAGTTTAGAACAAAAATATTCTTGTAATCTTACAGCAATTCATTTTCATCATGGAACACACTATCGGTGGAGTGAAAGCAATGAATGGAAGGAACTAAATGCTTGGGCATGTTCATATTGTGGTAGTTACAAGGGTGGCTATCATGGTAACTCTCTCCACACAACTTTTGCCTCCAGAGTCTTTGCTCTGGGTGTGGAACTGAACAGGTGAAACAGGTGAGCTGGCCGTGCTCTTTCATACATTTGAAGCATTTCTGCTGGCCTGTCATGGAGATAGGGCATGGGTTAGGCACCTTTGATGTGATGTAGTGCAGCAGTTCTCTGTGCTCCCTGGGACTGTGATCTGACCTTCCTAAATAACCATTTCTTTACTTAGAGCTCTGCTCTTCACATTTAAATAATAATTTAAAAGAGGCTTATTAAATATGTGCACTTGGATCATTAAATTATATAGCACTATCTGGGGCATATATTGAAACTACTGTCACCATCTAAGTATAAGCAGGGGAAGGTGAGCCTGATAGAAACCTTGATGATGATGATGATGAAAGCTTTGCTGTGGCTGTGGTAATTGTGAGGTTGGTTTCAGTATTTTTTTAAAAATCCTTTTGACTCTGTGGACATTAGGAAGAAATTCTTTACTGTGAGAGTGGTAAGAAGCTTTTATGTTAATAAGTGTAATATTGGAAGAGTAGTTAGTGCTCAGATGTTACTTCTAACTCACAGTATGGTGGGTGCTCGAAGGTACCTCTGGTGGTCATTTCATCCAAGCCACCCCCACCCCACTAGTACAGGATCACCCAGAAAAAGTTACACAGGAACACATGCAGGTGGGTTTTGAATGCCTCCAGAAAAGGAGATTCCACAGCCTGTCTGGGCAGCCTGCTTCACTGCTCTGCCCTGCTCAGAGTGAAGATTTTTTTTTTCTTTATGTTTACATGGAACCTCCTGTGTTCCCGTTTGTCCACTGCCTCTTATCCTGGCACTGAGAAGCATCTGCCCTCCTGAAACTTGCTTTTTAGATATTTATGGTTCGTTCAGAAGCCAAGATCATGTCCCCAACAACATCCTTTCCAAAGCACCATATCTATTTAGAGATGGAAACCAGCTGCTTTGTGTGCTCCATACCTGGTTGTAGATCAGAGCACGGTGTTGATTGGAAAAGACCTTTAAGATCGCAGAGTCCAACCACTCTGTAGCCATGGTGTTAAACCATGTCCCTCAGCATAACACCTCTGTGTGTTTTGAGCACCTCCAGGGCCGTGGAGCCATTTGCCATGCTCTGTGATCACAGGCTCATAATTTTTTCCTTTCAGCTGTGGAGAGCACAAAGATAGCTGAAATGAAGGGGGGAACAGTGATAATCTCGAAGGTCTTTTCCAACCCAAACAATTCTAGGCTTCTGTAATTCTATTAAAACTCTGCCCAGCAATTCAGAACTAGATACTGTTCCATGATCTACTCATACAAAGTATGGTCAGTTGCTGCTCTGCTCCGGTGGTATGTGATCCTAAGTGTTGGCAAGGGATTTTAATTAAAAAAAAACCACTCCAGTGCATCTGGCAATGGAAAAAAAAATAATGTTGTTTAATTTTTAATCAGACAACCCGAGACAACCACTGAGCACTACTTGACAATTAGAATACTAATGAAGTGCACACTGGGTTAACCTGTTTTTAAAGGACAGCAAACAACTCCCTCGGAGCTGAGAGATTCTGTTTTGTTTCAGTCGAAGCCTTCACATATTTATTTACCTTCTCTCTTCACAAGAACTCAGGAGATGTTTGCCACCTTTTCTTCTGTTAAAAAAATCCCACCCCATGGTTAATTATTTTGCAGATGGAAGAAGCACAGGACGTAGTAAGTGGCTTTCTTGAACGTGTTCTTGAAAAATATGTAAACAAAGTAAAACATTAATCTTCACTGCTTGAGCCACCTTCAGTGCCTTAAACTGTTTTTTCTCTTTGGTTTGTTGTTTGTTTTCATCCTTCCTGGAACATATTTACAACTCTCCTATTCTGCAGCAGTTTGAAGCTTTTGGTTTTCATGCTTTCTATAAATTAGATATTGTAGTTATTGCTCTGTAGCATGCAATTTCACAAAAGATAGTCAGGTTCAAGGAAGAAATAAATTGCCCATGCCTAAAAGTGTTTATTTCTCATAACCTTTATATAAGCAGCTGTCTATAGCAAGGCTGAATAGAGTAGGAAATGCTAAATGAATTCAGATGAGTTCTGAAACATAAATTAAGTAGCCTAACCATCCATAGGAGCTGTGTCATTCTGGCCTCTCTGTGAAATGCATATTTTATTGCCCCCTCTATGTCACATTGTCAAGCAGAATGATATAATTACACCCTAGGTGGTATGAAGGATTTGCACTAGCTCACTTAGACTCTTCCAGTTGCAGCTTTAACATTTTGTGGAGGCTGTAGCTGTTCTGGGATGTCATCCATTTGGACATCATCTTTTTATTTGCTGCTGAAAGCTGAACTCCAGCACCTACCTGAGCCCTGACCCAAGGTTTCATTCTAGACACGTTAGATGTTGAGGCAACATCTGGGGCAGATGTTTGCTGAGGGTGGCAAAAACGCTTCGAGGAGCTGATAGCTTTGTGGAGTCCGGAAAGCTGGGGCTGCAGCATCTCCTCCCAGTAGAGGAAGAGGTGTGGTGTCACACTGAGGAGTTCCTGCTTTCTCTAAGGCTTTGGTTTTTCAGTGCAAGTGTAAGAGTAATATGTTAAGGTACCACACGAGACAAAGAAGAAACATCACCTTGTTTGGCAAGCTGAGGCCATCTTCAGCTAGGTAATAGAGAATTTTCTTCTTCCCTAATCTCTGCTCTCTTGGCTGTCAGAGTTACAGTGGAAGCAATTGCACGTTTGTTGTTGCTCTGAACACTGTGCTGTGGGGACTTGGACTGCACTGTTGCTGGAAGCTGTTTTTCAAACTTGGGTGCAGACTGTGTGTGTGTGTAAACCACCTGGCTCACCTGACAGTGCAGGAGAAGCCAAAGCCTTGTGGTTTACAGGTGACATTTTTTGTGGCTGCTGTCCAGGGACTGTAGTTCCTGCACTTAGTCATTTAAGGCATGTTAAGCCAGGAATGTCAGTAAGGCTTTTTTTTAAAATAATAATTATTTATAATGTCTTAAAAGATTTTTGTACTTAATGTTGCCTTGTGCTTTACACCACCATAAGGTTAAGGTCCGTGACAAGTGATATTCACAGGGGTTAGTACTGGGTCCTGTCCTGTTCAATGTATTCATCATCAACAACTTGGATGAGAGGACAGAGTGGTCCCTCAGCAAGTTTACCATTGACACAAAACTAGGGGGGATGGCTGACACCCTGGCAGGCTGTGCTGCAGTTCAGCATGACCTAGAGAGGCTGGAGAGCTGGGCAAGGGGGTATCTCATTAAATTTGACAAGGGCAAAAGTAGAGTCCTGCATCTGGGGAGGAATAATTCCCTGCACCAGTACAGGTTAGGGACTGACCTTCTGGAAAGCAGCTGTATGGAAATAGACTGAGGAGTGCTGATGGACAGCAGGCTGACCATGAGCCAGCAATGTGCCTTTGTGGCCAACAAGGCCAATGACATCCTGGGATGCACCAAGAAGAGTGTGACAAGCAGGTTGAGGGAGGTTTTTCTCCCCTTCTGCTCTGCTCTGGTGAGGCCTCAACTGGAGTACTGTGGCCAGTTCTGGGATTCCCAGTTCAAAGAGGACATGGGACTGCTTAAGAAGGTACAGCAAAGGGCTACAAAGATGATAAGGAAATAGAACATCTGTCTTATGAAGAAAGGCCAAAGGGCTTGGGGCTTTTTAACATGGAGAAGACTGAGAGGGGCTCTTATCAATACTTATAAATAATTAGAGTAGGTGTCAGGAAGATGAAACCAGTCTTTTTTGAGTAGTGCACATTGACAAGACAAGAGGTAGTGGCTACAAGCTTGAACACAGGAAGTTTTATCTAAACACGTGGAGGAACTTCTTTGGTTTGTGGGTGGTAGAGCACTGGATCAGGTTGCCCAGAGAGTTGATGGAGTCTCCATCTTTAGAGTCATTCAAAACTCATCTGGTTGCATTCCTGTGCAACTTGCTCTAGGTGAATCTGCTCTGGCAGGGGGCTGATGATCTTCAGAGGTCCCTTCTAACCCACACCATTCTATGCTAACTCAATATTGATTCTAAGATGAGTTTGATATAGAATCATCAGTTTTATATGGAAGAGCAAGACACTGGTAAGTCTGCACAGTTCTTGCAATGCATCCAGGTCATTTAGCAAGAAGCATGTTCTGCTGCAGCCTAGAGCTTTTCATAGGAAGGTTTGTGTCTGAAGTGCTGCTCAGAAGGATCAATTTTTATTTCTTGAAATGTATTTGTCAGAGCAAGTGGTACAGAGTAGTGCACTCCAGTGTTTTGTACAAGCATTGAGTAGCAGTAATCGAAAGTAAAATTTAGTTGCCTGACTCTAGTTATGACAGTCTTCTGAGTGGGATTTCCTTTCTTGGGGGAAAAAAAGAGATTTCAGTTATCTGTAACAGATCTAGGCTGATGTCTTGCAGAAATCTGCTGTATTTACAACTAACAACAGGGAGCTACATCCTTGAAGTACTGTCCTCCTGCTTTGAAGATGGTCAGCAGTTGGAAATGTCTGAAATTATCCTTTTCTTTTTCTTTTTTTCCTGCTGTAAATTAACTGTGATGTGTTGTATTAGCCATTAGAAATGCTCTTGGAAATTTGTCATAACGGAATTGGGTAGATTCTTCTTTTTTACAGTAGAGAAAAGGTTTTGATAAATGCACTTGTAACATAAATACTTGATTATGTACATAAGTTATCATGTAACGGATACTTTTCCTCAGAGGGGTTCTTAAAGTACACTGTAAAGTAATTTCACTCCCTTTTGAAGGGTTAGCTGCTAGTGGTGGTCTCCTCTTTATGCAAATATATTACAATTTGCCTATGAGGCAGTGCTCTTTGAAATAGTTTTCCTTCAAGGACATAATGTATTGTCAGAACTTAACTGTATTCAAAATACACTTCTCTGTTGTTGAAACTGTGCAGGCTGCTTCTGCTTAGCGAATTTGTGGTGTTTATAGGAAAAAGCTGCAGAGGGTCAAATCCCTATGTAGATGTCAAGCTTTCTTCCAAAGTCCCAAACAGACCTTGAATGGAATATGACTTATTTTATCCAAGAGAAAATGGACAAGAGGAGAGAGAGACACTTTATAACCAGATCTCTCTAATACCCACTTTAGTTTAATAGGCAATTTGACCGATACCTTAAATAAACAAACTTGCTCTGGAGAGCAGAGCAGCACAAAAATGAATTCAAATACATCCAACTTAAGAAAGAGACAGAAGCTATTCCACCATAAAACTATGGAACAAATAATATAAGCATAATATCACGTCTCTAAAGGTGATGCTGGAAGAGATTATAGTCTGTAGTTTGAAGGATGAACCAAAATACTTTTGATGTTGTATTGGTTTAAGTTACTTTTGCTTATTCCACAGATATGTTTTAACATGTAGAATCAGGAATGACTGTTTTAGGAGAATGATAGCGCTGTCAATAGCTAACGTCTGGAAAATGCAGGTAGATGCCACTGTCATGAACACATAAAAATGTTTGGCTAGACACAAAACACCTGATGAGCAAGCTCAGCACATCCACCAGCTTCTTTTGAGAAAAGCTCTGTGATACTCTTTGAAAATGAGAGAGGGTGATTCTTCCTTATGGGGAAGAATGAGCCAGATCCATTCATTGAGGGGAGCAAACCAGCAAGTTTCAGGCAAGTTGAGCACATTTTCAAAGCAATCAGGTCTTGCATCCACAGACACATGCACAGCATTGGAGCCAGTATCTTTCCAGTGACTGAGGCAGCAATGTTAATAGGTCCCAAGCACAGCCAAGCACTATCTGCTTCCAGAAAAAAAAGCACAGTAATTGGAAACAGTTAGGAGAGTGTATGCTGAATATCAAATAAGTTGAATAGTTAGGCTGCTGGTGTTGTTTGATCAGTTTAATATTGCTGTGAGACCTGTAGAGAGCAGATTCAGCCCAGCAAAATTCTTCTTGGGTGCTTGGTAGTGACAGCTACATTGCTTGAGATCTTTAGGTTGCTTCATCCTCCTGACCCTAAGTGCAGCCCAAGGGTATTAGAAGGAGTAAATGTGGGGATATTTACAACCTGGCTTCTTTCCTGTCATCCCAGTGTGAATATCTAACACTTTCCCCTCTTGGCTCTGCTTTTCACTGGTCAGGATGATTGAGGAACTGAGGTTACCTCAGTCCTAAAATGAGAATCCAGTAAATCAAATGAACTAAAAACGTTCGTTGCTTGGTCTCAGAGGGAAGTTCAGAGAAGACCTCCATTGATTTCGGTGTTAGCAATTTCAATTAACAATGTTTGAGTCTAAAACCAGATTGAAACACGAGACAGATTTAAAAGAAAATCTCTAGTTCTGTACACAGTCATGCTTAATAAATATTATGGAAAAGCTGTATAGGTATAGTTTGGAATGAACATTTTTAGGGTGCATTTTCAGGAAAAAAAGCTATCATACGGCACTGTTTCTAGACTCATTCATTTTCTTTGTTGTGTATTTAAATTGGTGCCTATTTAGCTCCATAGGTAATTTTTTGTCATAGTCAATTGTGCCAAATTTGTAGCACAGGATCACAGAATGATAGGGGTTGGAAGCAACCTTTGGAGGTCATCTAGTCCAGTCCCCCTGCTTGAAGCAGGTTCACTTAGAGCAGGTTGCACAGGATGGCATCCAGGTGGGTTTTGAAAGTCTCCGGAGGAGGAGACTCCACAACCTCTCTGGGCAGAATGGTCCAGGTTTCCAGCACTCTAAGTGAAGATTTTTTTCTGTAGGTTCATCTGGAACCTTCTGTGTTCTGGTTTGTGCCAGTTGTCACTTTGGACACCACTGAAAAAAGCCCAGCCCCATCCACTTGCTCTCCACCCTTCAGATCCTGATCAGCATGGAGAAGATCCTCTCTCATTCTGCTCTTCTCCAGGGTAGACAGCCCTGGGTCTCTCAGCCTTTCCTCATAGCAGAGATGCTCCAGCCTGGTCATCATCTTTGTAAACCTCTATTGAACTTTCTCCAGTAGTTCCCCGTCTCTCTTGAACTGGGAAAGAGCTGGTCTCTTCCTAGTGTATGCTTTTGTTTTGTTACAAGTTTGGTAGCAGGCAAATGGCAATTTTACACTTAAAAATGCCTGAAAGAAATAACTTCCTGGTCATTTCTTCACTGTTTATAAACCACCATCATCATTGTTATCCTGGACACACCTCTATGCATGGCTGATTTCCAGGATCTTTTGTGGGGTTAGGGATTTTGCAATAAGAAAACAGAGCCTGTTGGATAAGGGGTTTGGAACGGGAGAGGTTGCAGTAATGTGCTGGAACTGAACTGTATCCTTAGAATTTTCACTATTGTGCTTTTGTGGCAGAGTGTTCCAGTCTAATACACAAGGACAACACTGAGTGGCAATTCTTTTACCTTTGAACTCGCATGTTCTTCAGCAGGCACTTTTGGTGATGGGTGAATAACTGAATGTAATTGTTTTGAGAATCTCTGTCTGGAGTTTAAATTCCACCTGTCAAGTCTTCTCTCTGTCTCACTGTCCCCCCTCTTTTCTGTTCTTACCATGTATTATTTTGAGCTGCCATGCTATGGCTTACTTGTGATGTACTCAGTATGGATGCTACAATACAAAACAGTGTGGCAGACATGAACCAAATTAATTGAATTGAATGTCTATCATGAATTTTTGGTGAGAGAAGTCATGAGGTTTAACAAAGAAGTGTTGAAAAGCAGATTGGATAGGCCCTTAAGCAAGCTGGTCTAGTCAGAGGTGTCCTTGTCCATGCCAAGGGGTTTGGAACTAGATGATTTTTAAGGTCCCTTCCAAACCAAATAATTACATGATTCCACAATTATAGAATTGTTTCAGTTGGAAAAGACCTTTAAGATCATTGGGTCCAACCATTCAGCAAACATTGCAGCTGATTAAAACATTGGGCAAAGCAAGTTTATCTGCCCCCCATTCATCAGCATTCAGGGGCTATGAACTTCAGCTTGTTAGGACTGTATTAATGATGTGATTAGTGGTATAGGATTTCTTCCAGTTTTGCAGAGGAGGTAGACTTCCATAGCAATAGGTCATCAACAGGGAAAATTCTGGGGTGAAGTCTATTAATGACTCCGGTATTAGGAGTGGAAACTCTGGGTCATGTTGGAGATTCACACTTAGCAGTTAGAAATCAATTCTTACTAGAAAAAGGATAAGAAAGGGAAAAATGGCTAAGGCATAAGTTTAATTCTACTAAAAATGCCAACCGTTATCTAGCTATATCACATCTGGTGCTAAACTATGTCCCTCAGCCGCATATTTCTGTGTCTTTGGAACACTTTTAGGGAAGAGGATTCAACTGCCTCCCTGGGGAGCCTGTTCCAGTCTTTGAGAACCCTTTCCTCTTGTTCTATCACTTGTTGCTAGGAAGAAGAGATCAACACCCACTTCTCTCCAACCTCCTTCCAGGAAGCTGTAGAGGCTGCAGTGGTCTCCCCTCAGCCTCCTTTTCTTTAGCTTATTAAAACCTATTTGAATCCTTCTCCGATCCTCCAGCAAACTTGTAATCCCTCTTACTGTCAGGCTTATTTTCTTCTCTCACATCTAGGTCGTTAAAAGAAACACTGTGAGGACTGGATCCTGGGCAGAACCTTTGAAACACCACTCAATACATCTTTCTATCTCACAGTGAAACAGTGGCCCTTTGTGAGCACAGTTATCTAATTTCTGTTTCCACATCTCATCATGACTTACTGAAGTCAGGATGTGTGGCAGTTTCTCCTCTTGTACTAAAAGGGGCTATTAGCCACACACAGGAAGAAATTGGACTGTTAGTTTGTTCTTAACTGATCTATACTGATTGATATTTATCTGTGCTATCCTGTAGCTGCACACAGTGCTTTGCTTTATTTGGAAATGTTCTCTGATCTGAAGTTTACTTTGAGTTGTCTGTGGTTCCCTAGCACCTTTTTCCTCCTGCTCTAAGCGTGGGCAATACATTTTCACTCATCCTCCATGAGACACCAGTTTTCATTCTTTAAAAACTATATCTTAGCTGATATTTATCAGGCCAATTAAATTTGATAAATGTAATTAATAATCTGCATTCTCAGCTGACCTCTGACTGTTGTTGCCATTAATTCTGCTTGACACCGATAGATCTCCTTCACAAAGGCTAATGCAAAAAGTACCAGACCCTCTGGCTTTCTCTGCATCAGCTCCACACACTCTCTGAATCACTGGTGATGTAGTCTTTCCGATTGCAAGGGCTGATACATGCTTTATTTCTTTCCAGCTTCCTGCATAGATACTTTGTGATGTTTAATAGCTTGCGCAATTCCCTTCTGGCGGCTGCTTGAATTTGGAATTACATGGAAATCTCTGGAGAAGGAGGTTGCTCCTTACCCATGGGCATTCTCAGGAGGGACTTATTTCTGGAAGGTAGACTGTGACAGCTAGGTTTTAAAACAGAACCAATGAGGAGAGTGAGAGACTCATGAGACAAGCAGGGGACAGGCACAGAGCAGCCAGAAGCAGGCTGGAGTATTTATACACCTAGAAGGACATAGTGGCAGCTGGATTAGAACAAGACTAAAGAGGAAAAATTTAGTCTGTAAGAATGTGGTAGAGAAAAAAGAGCTGCCTTCTCAAAACTTCAGGCTAGTCAAGTAAGAAAGATATTAAATGTTACTATTTTGGAAAAATTATTGTCCTACTTCATGTTTAGATATTGCAAACACTTCAGTGTTTTGGAGCACTCACTTTAAGGGCAGGTTATGAGCAGATCCACATCAGGAGTGTGCCTGACCTGTCTCTGCTCAACTGTGATCATAGGGTTCCTTTGTTTCTTAAGGTCCTGTTTTGTGTCTTGACCTTTTAGCTTGTGCTCCAGCTGCTTGTTCCATACTTTTATGCTCTTCTTTGGTGATCTGACCTAGTTGGTAGGCTTCCTTCCTGTGTTTTAGGTCAGTGAAGAAGTCATGGTTTAGCAAGGCTAGTGCCTTACAACACTTCCGTCCTTCTACGTGGAAGTGGACAGAACTACAGAATCCCTGTCCTCAGTTTTTAGTTCTCTCCTGTGTTACCAACTCTATTATACTTGCCCCCAACCCCACCCCCTGCCCTGTGCCTGGAGAACAGCAGCAGCACTGCCTGATTCCAAGGAGGAAAGGTCAGATATGCTCATAGGGTTCAGTCCCAACTTGCTCTTGAACTCTTGGTTTGTGGCTGTAACGTTCTCTGGCCTTCAGCTGATACTAGCAACCAGGTTCTTTCCCATGCAACGAAACATCCACACTGGAATTCTGGAGGGCAGACTTCAGCTTATTCAAAGAACTAACTAAAAAGGTACCTTGGGAAAAAACCCTTAAAAAATAAAAAGGTCCAGGAAGGTTGGACCCACCTCAAGAAAGAAATCTTGAAGGCACAGGAACAGGCTGTGCTGATGTGCTGAAAGCAGAGCCTGAATGAGTCAGGGACTTGCAAAGGAGTTGAGGGGGGAAAAAAGAGGGCATATCACCTTTGGATAGAGGGGGTGGTAACTCAGGAAAATTTTAAGGATGTTGCTAGGTCATGTAGAAAGAAAATTAAAGAAGCAAAAGCCCAGTTAGAACTTAGCTGGCCACTGCTGTAAATGACAATGAGAAGTGTTTCTATAGATATAGTAATGACAAAAAGAAGGTCAGGGATAACCTCCACTCGTTATTGGACAAGGAGGTGAACATAATGACCCGAGATGAGGAAAAGGCAGAGGTGCTTAACACCTTCTTCACCTCAATTTTCAATAGCAAGGCAGATTGACCTCAGGACAGCTGGCCTCCTGAGGTGGGGTCAGGAAGCAGAGCAGCAGGAGAAAGTAGTTGGGGACTTGTTGAGCCTCTTGGACCCACACAGATTCATGGGACCAGATGGCATCCATCCTAGGGTGATGAGAGAGCTGGCAAAGGAGCTGGCCAAGCTGCTCTCCATCATTCATCAACAGTCCTGGCTCACTGGAGAGGTCCCTGAAGACTGGAGGCTGGCCAATGTGGTGGCCTATCAACAAGAAGGGTTGGAAAGAGGACCCAGGAAATTACAGACCTGTCACCCTCAGTGCTAGGCAAGATAATGGAGCAGATCTTCCTGAGCACAATCATAGAGCACCTACAAATCATAGAGCACAGGATCAGAACCAGCCATTGTGGATTTAGGAGGGACAGGTCCTGCTTGACAAACTTGATCTCTTTTTATGACCAGCTGACCCGCCTGGTGGGCATGGGGAAGGCTGTGGATGTAGTCTACCTGGACTTCTGCAAGGCCTTTGACACTGTCTGCCACAACAAGCTCCTGGCCAAGCTGGCAGCCCATGGCTTGGACAGGGGCACTCTGTGCTGGGTACAGAACTGGCTGGATGGCCAAGCCCAGAGAGTGGTGGTGAATGGAGCCACATCCAGTTAACAGCCAGTCACTAGTGATGTGCCCCAGGGATCAGTGCTGGGGCCAGTCCTGTTTAATATCTTCACTGATCATCTGGACCAGGGGATTGAGTCCAGCATCAGTACGTTTGCGGATAACACCAAGTCAGGAGCATGTGTTGACCTGTTAGAGGGCAGGAGGGCTCTGCAGAGGGACCTGGACAGGCTGGATAGGTGGGCACAGTCCAACACCATGACTTTTTAACAAGTCCAACTGTAAGGTACCGCATTTTGGCCACAACAACCCCATGCAGGGCTACAGGCTGGGGACAGAGTGGCTGTAGAGTAGCCAGGCAGAGAGGAATCTGGGGGTACTGGTTGGCAGCTGGCTGAACATGAGCCAGCAGTGTGCCCAGGTGACCAAGAAGGCCAATGGCATCCTGGCCTGTATCGGGACTAGTGTGACCAGCAGAACCAGGGAAGTCATTCTGCCCCTGTACTCAGTGCTGGTTAGGCCACACCTTGAGTACTGTGTCCAGCTCTGGGCTCTTTGATTTAAAAAAGATGTTGAGGTGCTTGAATGTGTCTAGAGAAGGGCAACAAAGCTGGTGAGGGGGCTGGAACACAGCCCTATGAGGAGAGGCTGAGGGAGCTGGGGTTGTTCAGCCTGCAGAAGAGGGGGCTCAGAGGAGACCTTGTTGCTGTCTACAACTACCTGAAAGGAGGTTGTAGCCAGGTGGGGGTTGGCCTCCTCTCCCAGGCACCCAGTGACAGAACAAGAGGACACGGCCTCAAGCTGCACCAGGGACGGTTTAGGCTGGACATTAGGAAGAAATTCTTCATGGAAAGAGTGGTTGCCCATTGGAATGGGCTGCCTGGGGAGGTGGTGGAGTCACCATCCTTGGAGGTGTTTAAAAGGAGACTGGATGAGGCACTTAGTGCCATGGTTTAGTTAATTAGAAGGGTTAGGTGATAGGTTGGACTCTATGATCCTAGAGGTCTTTTCCAACCTGGTTAATTCTGTGATTGTGTGAATATTGAATTAGATGAACATTATGACATCTGGAAGAACAACCTGTATATTTTGGTTGCTATTTCCACAAAGGTCTAGATGAATTAGAAATTTCAAATCTAAATTTAGATTTGTCCCAATCCAAAATATTAAACAAATTCAGTTTTCTGTCTGTTTTTATTCCCCCCCCCCCTCCCCCCCTTCATAGAAGATAGCAGTTCAGATGAAATGCAAAGAAAGAAATTAGCAGGAGCGAGCAGAAGTCTGTGAAGCTGAACATTTTCATGGTAAATTTTTATGTGGCTATGAAAATGATGGATTTCATGGATTATTTTCTCTAGTACAGGAACAGTACTAATGGTAGTTTACCATCAGCGTTAAACTAGGGGTTTGAATCTAGCCCATGGCAGTATAACAAGAACTTATGCCAACTTGCAGCACTGTGCAGCTGCTGAAAACTCATGCTCTAGCAAAAGCCTTGAAAATTAATGAATGCAGTTTCATCTCTCTCAACCTTCTCTGGAAAACATTGGAGCAGATTCTACTCTAATGTGCCTGCACAAACCTAGACATCTTTGCATGATGACTGCTGAACAGTTACCATCAATGCAAGTGACAGAGTGGGTTTGGTCATAGAAACAGGCATGGATTTATGGGGAAGGAAAGGACCAAGAAGTCCAAGCTGTCCAGTTAGCATCAGAAGGCCCCACATTCTCCTTTTATGCAGAGGGACCTTCTGTCCCTGACTGGCAGTAACTGGTGTGGCAAGACTGTAGTAATGCAGAGGATATGACTATAGCAAATAAGAGTCTTTGCTTATGTTGGTAGATACAGGTGTTTGTGCAGCATCTGCACTGCCTTTGTTGTTTCAAAAGCACAGAAGTAAATTAAGAAAGAAGCCTATATATATTTTTTTCTTTTCTTGGAATTTCACCCAGTAACTTGCTTAGCAACAGACTTTGGGCAAGGTGGCTGGAAAGCTACCCAGCAGCTAAAGACCTGGGAGGATTGAATGACAGCCATCTGAATATGAGCCAGCATGTACCCAGGGAGGGCAAGAAAACAAACAGTAGAATGGCTTGTACCAGGAATAGTGTGACCAGGAGGAGTAGAGAAGTGATTGTCCTCATGTACTTGGCTCTGGTGAGGCCACACTTTGAGTACTGGGTTCAGTTTGGGGACGTTCTCTACAAGAAAGACATCGAAGTGCTGGAGTACATCCAGAGAAGGGCAACAAAGGTGGTGACGGATCTGGAAAACAAGTCTTGTGGGGTTCCCTTGAGGGAACTGGGGTTGTTTAGTCTGGAGAAAATGAAGCTTGAGGAAAGACCTTCTCAACTCCCTGAAAGGAGGTTGTAATGAGGTGGGAGTTGGTCTCTTCTCCCTAGTAACAAATGCTAGGGTGAGAGTTGCACTAGGGGGGGTTTAAGTTGAGATATGTGAAGAAACTTTCAGTTCTTAAAGACTGGAAGTCACTGAAACCCCATCTCTGGAGGAGTTTCAGAGGCATAGATGTGGTGCTAAGGGACGTGATTTAGCACCAAACTTGGTATAGTTAGGTAATGATTGGACTTGATCTTACAGATCTTTTCCAACCAAAACAATTCTATGTTTCTATGATTTTCAGAGTCCATTCTCGAGTAGTAGAAGCCAAATTTCCATTCAGTCATTAAGATAAACCAGTAATGATGCAGTTGATAAGCATAACACACCAGCTTTGCTGAAGAAGGCTGAGAGCAAGTAATAGCATAGACCAATGTTCTAAGGAGATCTTAAGGGTGCACTTGCTGTTGCCTCCATTATTGATGAATTTAGCCCCTCAAAACTCTTTTCAGGGCACAGAAAAAGATGCGTATCTTGGAGTTATCAACAGTTTGGCCGTATAATATACTCACTGTTAATACTTCAGGAGTTAAACCCACCACTGCCACGTTTCTTCATTGTGTCTCTGAATAGTGAGAATAGATAAGGCTCTTAGGTGAGGCTTAGTGTTTCTCTGCTGCCTCCAAAGATGTGTGAAGAGTAGGGATGGAGAACCTTATTCTAGCGAAGAGTCACTGGTTCCTCTCTGGCCAGTAATTAATGGGATTTGTGTCATTGAATTTGATCTGCCTGAAAACTAGGCTTCTATACTAAAGCAGTCATTTCTGCCTCCTGTGGTCACTGGAGACTAAGGAATAGGTGGAAAGAGCAAGTTATCCCATTGCATCCCATTCATTCTGGGGAATTGCCCTGTGAAAGTAATTTTCATGGTAATAAGCTTTAATTAATCAAGAAATAAGTGTACAGGAGTGCATTGCTCCAATTATTGCTATGCTTATTTCTCTTAAATGATCCAAAAGGTCCAAAGGACATAACTCCAGAAGCAGTACTTCAATAAGGCCTAGCTATTACTGTTAATAGAACAACTTCCCAGTTTAGAGACCTCCCTTCTTAGTACCTACTGTGATATGCTCCTGGAAGGGAGTTCTAGAGGTTATCTAACCTAACTTCCTGGCCAGAGCAAGGCTGACTTCACAGTTAAACAAGGGTGCTCAGGTCCAGTGAAGTGCTGAACATCTCCAAAATGAGCCAAAAAAGTTATCATATGTGGATATACCTTTTTTCTTTCCATCCTATGACAATGAAGTGGCTTCTGCTGAGTTCCCATTTTGGAATTACCCCCGACCCGACTGAAGACTCCCAGAGGATACAATTCCTGTTGTCTAATCAGGTGCACCTTTGATGTGCCATGTAGCAGTGTCTGAGGGATGCCCTCTGAAGGCATTGCTAGCCAAGCATACCTTGCTTTCTTAGGAGGAATGCTTTTCACTATGTTTTTCAGTGCATTTTGTATTTAAACATTACTGTAAAATGTATAATGGTACAGGGCAGAGCTGCTGGTTTTCTCTGTTTAGTTTCTGTTTCCAAACAAGGTGATTATCTTGGTGACAAACTACAGGCATTTGGAAAAAGCCAAAAGCAATACTTGAAGCATGCCTGTTGGTTTAGATCATAGAATCATTAGGGCTGGAACAGACCTCTAAGACCATCAAGTCCAACCAACAATAGATGGCAATAACAGGGAACTTAGGTTGAAGGAATATGTTGAAAATGTGTTTTATTTTAGTCTTTAGAGCTGTACTTTTAGATGCTCATCTGGAGATACAAATATTATACCTCCTACAAAGCTGGGAACGTAAACATTATGCATTTGAGGGGCAGGTCCTGCCTCACCAACCTGATCTCCTTCTATGACAAGATCAGCCAGCTGCTGGATGAGGGAAAGGCTGTTGATGTTGCATTCCTAGACTTTTGAAAAGCCTTTGATACTGTTCCCCACAAAATTCTTGCAGACAAATTGGCTACTCGTGCCTTGGATGAGCACACTGTCTCCTGGATAAAGCACTGGCTGGACAGGAGGGCCCAGAGGGTGGTGGTCAATGGAGTTAAATCCAGTTGGCATCCAGTCACTAGTGATGTTCCTCGGGGATCTGTGTTGGGACCACTTCTTAACATCTTGATTCAAGCATAGAGAATGTCATCAGTAGGTTTGCAGATGACACCAAGTTGGGTGGCAGTGTTGATTTGAATGAAGGTAGAGAGGCTCTTCAGAGGGACTTGGATAGGCTAAATCAATGGGCCAGCATTAACAGGATGAGTTTCAACAATGCCAAATACCAGGTCACTTGGGTCATAACAACCCCAAGCTGTGCTACAGGCAAGTGTGGCTGGACAGCTGCTGGCAGAAAGGGATCTAGGCATTGTAATAGGCAGCTGAATATGAACTAGCAGTGTGCCCAGGCAGCCAAGAAGGCCAATGACATCCTGGCTTGTATTAAGAATGCTGTGGCCAGCAGGAGTTGAGCAGTGATTGTCCCCTTGGACTTGGCTTTGGTGAGGCCACACCTCGAGTATTGTATTCAGTTTTGGGCACCGCAATACAAGAGGGATGTGGAGGTGCTGGAGCAGGTACAGAGGAGGGCAACAAAACTGGTGAAGGACGTAGAGAATAAATCTTATGAGGAGTGATTGAAGGAGCTGGGGATCATTAGTTTGAGGAAGAGGAGTCTGAGGGGAGACCCCATGTCTACCAGTACCTGAAGTGATGTTGTGGAGAGACTGGTGCTGGTCTCCAATTACTTGTGAGAATAGACAGAACAAGAGGGAATGGTCTCAAGCTGAGACTGGGTAGGTTTAGACTGGACATTAGGAAGAAGTTTTTCATGGAAGGAGTGGTCAGGCACTGGAATGAGCTGCCAGAGAGGTGGTTGAGTCACCAACCCTGGCTGTGTTTAAGGGTCGTTAGGATGTGGTGCTTAGGGATATGTTTAAGGTGAATCTTGTATAGTAGGGTTAAAGGTTGGACTTGGTTGTTCTGAGGGTCTTTTCTGACCTGGAAGTTTCTGTGATTATGGAATCAGTTCTTTGTCATCTCCAGGTTGGAGAAAGATTGTTTGTTGCTGTGTGGTCTTGTGGTTTGCACCTGCTACTTGTGAATATCTTGGTAGTATTCACTGTCTTATCTTGCAGTTTCAGCAAATGTGTTTCAAGGAGACTTTGTCCTTGAAGCTTCTGTTGGTTCCAAACCCAGACTTCAGATTTTTTTTTTCCTGAGAGTCAGAGAATTTCTGACTTTCAGTCTGGTGTTCAGAAATGCTGATTCTCAGGCATTCCTACAAGCTCTTTGAGAGGTCCAAGCACTCTACATTTCTCAAGATTAAATGTTTCATAGGTGTCTGCTGTAATGATTATTTTTTCCCCTTCATATGAAGGCCACCATATTCTACCTGGAGCATATTACAAATTGCTTTCATATAACTGATGTTTCCCACTGAGCTGGAGATACTTTGGATTCAAGAGCAGCCCTGTAGAGATGAAACTTTCCTAAGAATTTTGATTTGTGCTGAAGCTTACATTTTTCAACTTGTTTTACAGAAGGTGTGCTTTGCTGAGTAGATGAGGCACGTTAGCTCTCTGCGGGAGTCCTTCTCGTGTCAGAGCCAAAAATGGCAGGTTCCAATCTTCTCTTTGGACTTCATCGCATTAGGCACAGCAAAAACCCAGATGTTTTAATGCATTAAAAAAAATACTCTGTTGCATACACCTAGCCAAATCAATTATTCAGTAAAATGTTTGTGGTGAAGCAGCAGTTAGTAGAAGAGTGGCAGATGTCACACACAGAAGTGTCCATTTCGCTGTGGTTCTTTATGGTCTGTTGTGACAGCTAAATGAAGCAGCTCAACAGCTGTCAGTGTGTTAATGTTTTGGATTAAATAAACACACTTGGAAAAACTTTGCTCTGATTTTTAAGATGTAATGACTTTGAAGGCAGCCATGATTCTCTGCAGATGGAGTTTGAGGTGTTTTGTAAGTGAGGTCCAGATGAAATGAGGGAGAGTGTTTGGCCATAAGGTAGACGAGTATGTTTTAGTTTCTTTGGAGCTGTGGAACTCTGAACCTCTATGTGGATTAGAAATTTCTGCTCAGCCTAAACAGTAGATTTAAAGAAGGGCTGCATACTCTTCTTCCTGTGCTTTATAGTCTTTAATAAACCTAGAGAAATAATAATCACAGAATGGCATGTGTTGAAAGGAGTCTCTGAAGATTATCCAATCCAACCCTGCTGCTAGTGCTTGATCATCTAGAGTAAATCACCCAGAAAAACATCCAGGTGCATTTTGAATGTCTCCAGAAATGAAGATTCCACAACCTCTCTGAGCAGCCTGTCCCAGTGCTCTGCTACCCTTGTATAGGGTTAACACTCCAGGGGGAGAAACCCTGAACCTGACCCTAGGTGGTCTCGACCCCTCCCCAGGGGTGGGTCAGAGCACCACCAGGTGATGGTTAGCCCACTCCCCCTTCCTGTCTAAAGATCCATAAAAGCAGGGGGACTTCCTCTTTCTCTCTCTGCACTCCCTGCCTCGCTGCCTACCAGCATCACCATCCTGCTCCTGGGGTCTCTTTGGTTTACCAGGTGGCCATCACCCGTGAGGTGGACAAAGCCATCACCATCACAATCAGGTTGTATTTATACATGTTTGTATTTGTTTTCCCTTCCCTATACCTTTGTAACTTCCCTATCTCAGATACCTTTTTCAGTTATTGTTAAACCTTTTTTTGATTTTTAACTTCCAAATGGAGTGAGATTGATTTATTTGGGTGTGCTTACCTTTTCTCTCCCCACATCTAATTCCTGTCTTTTGGGAAAGAAGGGGGAAGAGGGAAGGGCACTTTATGAAATTGTTATTGGTTCTATCAAATTTATCTGAGTCTCTGGAAATTTAAATTAGAACCAAGACAACCCTCAAAGTGAAGAAAAGACCAGCTTTAAACTTGTGGAAAGTGGGTAGAGCAATCATAAAGCTGGCCACATAAATGTAAACCCAAAGTGACTTCTGTCCATTCAGTCCAAAAGAGACAGGGCTGAATGCATGATTTAAAAATACTTCTGATTTCCTTTTTCTACTGAGCAGTGGTTTCCTTTATAATGTTGTCAATTGGTTCTTAAAACAAAATCTACTGTTTTGCCTGAGGGTTTTCTGGAGAGGGGTTTTGCTTGGGAACTCTGACAAAAGAGTAGTTTTGGGAAGTTCTTCTACATTTATGCTGGGAGCTTTATTACTTTAGCTTTCTTTAGGAGAGGCAAAGCCAGTAAGAGAGAGATAAATGAACTTTCTTACTCTTTACTTTGTGAAGAGCATGCAAATGCATGGATGATAGGCAATGATAGAAATGTTACAAACATTTGTATGAAGTAATTGGAAGTAAATTGTCATATTGTTGGAAAATGAGGGTTGCTACAACCTATCATAGAAGCACACAGACTTCTGTTGCTTGAATTTTTCATTTGGTCACTATTTTAGGGTCAAAAATTGTGCTGTAGCCCTCCCACATTCAGTCTGGAGGGACCAGAGGAGAACTCTTAATGGCCATTGCTTCAGAGCTCCATGGGAAAAAAGTCTGATAGACTTGTTTTTTGAAGCCTTCTGAGGCAAATGATTGATGGTAGTGTACAGATGAAGGAAGAATGTATTGGCATTTATTCACTTCTTTTCTCTCCTGAATTATTTTAGTACTTTCCTCAGTCAGCAGGCAGGCTATGATGTCTTGCTTGGTGAGCTTTCAGTATGCCTGCCTTTCACTTCTCTCCTTTCTCAGACCAGAGGTGACCTTTCTAATTCTCATACATCTTGCTTCTTTGGTTTGACCAGGTTGCAGCTGTTCTTAAATAATAAAAACCATTTCTGAGTAGTACAGAAATGATGGAAAAGAAACACATCAAACCCTGAAGTGGACATCTTGATTGGAGGTAAGTCAAATATTTAGCTTTCAAAACAGCATTGCATCAACAGGGCTGGGAAACTGCCCATAGGGTACTCTCAGTTCTCTGGTGGGCATGGAATTATGTGGTAAAGGTACATTAGTGTGAAGTTTAGTAATATCCTACTTGGGGACATCATTATGCTTTCTGAATGAAATTCAGAGTATGTGTTAGCTTCCTCCAGTATAGTAAGAACAGAGTCAGGTTGTGCTAGTTTGAGCCTAGCTGGGATGTTTTGATGAGAAGAATTAGATCACAGGCTAAGAAATGAAAACAATGGTGTTGTCTACTCTGCTCACAGTCTTGCTGAGATGTGTAAAGAAGAAAGGCAAAACATTAGATAAAGTCACTTTGCTCTGCACTTCGTGCTGGGCTGTTCTCTTCTGCTTTGCCTGCTGGGGAGAGCTGAGGCTGCTGGCTGAACTCCATCTTGCTTTCTAACCTCACCCTCCATTTGCTTTGGCTGATTTCACCTTGCTTCTTAATCCTCTTGGCCGAACCTCCATTCTTCCTTGGCACTGGGATAAGGTTGAGAGGGGTAGGGGGAAGGCGAGGGGGTGGTTGAGAGCCCCTCCTGGGAACTCAGGTTTCTGGGAGGGGAGTTGTGTCTGTATTACCTTTTTACTTTATATATTTCTGTCTATAACTGTATATACTGTAAATATCTGCTTGTAAATTGTGCCAGCTGTAAATATAAGCTTCATTCAAATTTCCAGAGCTGGCTGAGTCTAGTCTGGGTGATTTCTAAGAGTGGGGGGGTGGGGAATACCCAAACCATCACACAGGTAAAGATGGGAACTTCAGCTAGAGAGCTAGGCAATGGGGTGGGCTGTTCTGGTGAGCCTTTGGGTTTGTGATCTTTTTGGGGGGGGAGAGACAGTGTTTGGTTTGCAGTTTTCGTTACACTTGCCTAGTGAGGTTGGACGTTTGTGGCCATAAAGTGAAGTTGGTAAACTATGTGAAGGACTGGAACATCTGACAAACAGATCCTTAATCTGATGTCATGACTGTGAAGGCTTTGAGTTTATTTTCATGCCACAATACAATGACAAATGCATGTTCACTGGTTACTTTTAAGCTTGGAAGCAGCTCTGATCATAAATTTTCAGTGACTTCTCTTTCATGCTCATGGTTAAACTCTTCTTTAAGCAAGAGCCTGGCATATAGATATTTTACCTCACATTTTTGAAACCTTCAAAAATCTGCTGCTTACAGCTGCTTTCTTCAACTCAATAAGCAGATTACCCCTGGAAAATGTTTTGCTGCACTTTTTTACCAAATGACAAATAGATGAGCTTTAATTACTGTTTTTGTAGAGATTGAGCCTCTTTCAGCTTTGGATTTCTAATTTGGAACTGGATAAATAAAACAAATGAGATCTCTGTGTCAAGAGAAGGCAGGGGAAGACTCAAAAGCTACTTCTGTAGCTTTGCAACAATAGAATAAAAAAATGGAATAATGAGCTGTAAATGTATCTAATTACATAAATAATGCATTTGTGTAATTGTCTACTAGGGGTGTGCTAATGAATCAATTATTTTTAATTGTAGGATGCTTGATTGTTTCAGAAATATAATTGATTGTAATCAAGGATCAATTAAATGGTGGTGGTAACTGCATTTATCAAATTTAGTGTATTATTATACTTTAGAAATGTTTTCAAAGAAGGACTGTACTGGTGTTAGGTAGTCGTCCCACTGGGCTGATGAGGTGGCACTTAGTGTAATAGTGCCTGATAAGAAACATTTGTTTTCTTCTCATCTTTGTTTCCAGTCTCATCTGATCTATGAGGATAAACAAGACTTTAGACTTGCTTAGTATTCAGAACTCTGAGCTTCCTGTGTGAAGCAGGCTTTGGCAGAAAACAAGCTGCTCCCATGTGAGACTCTTTCAAAGGTGTGAAACTTGCGGGCAATAGCATGGTAGAGATTGAAAGGAACCTCTGAAATCATCTAATCCGACTGCCCTGCTAGAGCAGGATCACCCAGAGTAAATCAGACAGGAACACCTCCAGGCAGGTTTTGAATGCCTCTAGACTCTACAGCCTCTCTGGGCACCCATACAGTGAACATTAATTTTTTTTTTGTTATGTGGAACCTACTGTGTTCTACTTTGTGTCCTGTTACTGGACACCACTGAGTCTGACTTCACCTTCTTGATACTTGCCGATCAGCATTAAGACTGTCCCTCAGTCTCCTCTTCTCCGAGCTAAACAGCCCCAGCTCTCTCCTCTCAGCCTTTCCTCATAAGGCAGATGTTGGAAAAGCAGTGCTCTGAGGAATTCATACTAACCTAAGTGCTCCAGTAAGCAGGCAGCTCTACTCTTCCTGTTCTGAAATACTTTTAGGTTGTAGTATGTCATGTGGACCTGTTAGTTTTTACCCCAGACTGGTTATTGTTCTTCTTGCAGAAAAAGCTTTTAACTAATAGTTTTAAGTTGAAGGAGCTTCATGTAGGTGGTGTATGTGGAGGAGGGCTTTGGTCTGCTGTGCCGTGACTCTGCTGCCTCGATAAACAAATGAAAGCTTCATGACTAAATGGTTAGTGAGCTGACCAGGTGAATGAAGAGGCCTGTTTTGACATAGACCTATTTTTGGTATTGTATGCAGGTATTTTGTTTGTGTGGAATCGTTTGGCCTTTGTAGAAAGAGACAATTTTAAGGCTTACTATGGAATTGTAGAATCATATTGGCTGGAAATGACCTTTAAGGTCATTGAGTCCAACTATCAACCATGCCCTCTAAACCATGTTCTGAAGTGATTTGTGCACGTGGTCTTTTAAAGCCCTCCAGGGATGGTGAATCCACCAACATCCTGGGCAGCCTCTTGCAATGCCTGGCCACTCCTTTAGTCAAGATGTTTCCTCTAATATCTGAACCAGATCTCCACCAGTGTAACGTGAGGCCATTTCCTCTCATCCTAGCATTTGTTACTCTGGAGAAGAGACCAATACCCACTTAATTCCAGCCTCCTTTCAGGGAGTTGTAGAAGGTGAGGAGGTCTTCCTCAGCTTCCTTTTCTCCAGACTAAACAACCCCAGTTCCCTCAGCCTCACCTCACAAGACCTGTTCTCCAGACCCTTCACCAGCTTTGTTGCCCTACTCTGGACATGCTCCAGGACTTCAATATCTTTCTTATAGGGAATGTCCCCAAACTGAACCCAGTACTCAAGATGTGGCCTCACCAGTGTTGAGTAGAGTAGGAAAATAACTTCTCTTACTCTGCTGGTCACACTACTCCTGATCCAGGCCGGAATGCTCTTGGCCTTCAACTTTCCTGCCCAGTGTGAAGTCATCTGCATTTTGGTGTCCTTATGTTGTGGGTGGAAAATCAGATTATTTCTCAATTGCATAAAGAACAGACTCGCATTTCCATGGGTTTATGGAACCAGTTCAATATACCTGAGCAGTTTGTGTGCCCAGGGAAACTGAAATCCACACTGCAAAGTAGGTAAAAGCACAGAGCTCCCCACTGAGGGAAGCCATTTAAGGAACCTGGGATCTGCTGCTACAGTTCCATGAGAAGAAGCAATTTTTTTTGGCAAGTGTGCAAAGTATGTAGATAATAAATATAGAGAGTGCCATCTACTGACGTGACAGGGGAGAATATAAATGTGGCATTGTCCAAAAATGTGCTGAGTCATAAAGTTGTTGTTATGCTCCAAATGGCTTCTTGACTGCAGATCTGAAGCTGAGTCTAACTTGAGCTTGCCTTTCCCTTGTAGCACAATAAAAGGATCAGCCAAGCCACCTGGTGGAACCTTGGTGTTTCTAAAAACTTGCCCTGGTCACCAAAAAAAACCCCAAATTGATAGTCAAGATTTCAATGGGAAGGACTTTTTCTAAACTTACTTTTTTTTTAAATGTTTTTTTTTTTTATTCTTAAATCAGCTTTATAAGAATCTAAACTGCTTATTTTTTAAAGCTTGTCCTGGTGTCACTGAAAACCTGATGTAACCTCTGCCTTGTCCTTAGGTCATTTACCAGATGGGCTGCAGAGCTGCTGCAGAAGTGGGAAGCTAGGTCACCTCCCCTTTCCTTCTTGGATTGTTTGTATGTTTGCTTGTTTTCCTTTTAACCTCTGTAAATATCTCTTGAGGCTACTGTCAAGAGATATTTAACTGTTTTGATTGTAAGTTAATATAACATAAGCACAACATGAATGATGTGTGCATGTTTGTATGTTGCATTATTTTCATTAGATGTTTGAAGATGCTTGGAGATACAGTTTAGAGTGAACCTGGCAGAGTAGGGTTATTGGTTGGACTTGGTGATCCTGAGGGTCTTTTCCAACCTGAATGTTTCTATGATCTTGCAAAGTGGTAAGCAATGTACAAAATTTGCAGACTTCTGCAGTTCTAACTTCTCTAGGTGTCTTCACTTTCTTCCCAGGTACCTGCCTACCTTTCAGATGTGATAAGACAGTTCCCACTTTTCCATAAAAACTTTGGTTGTCAGAGCACTTTTCCTTGTTTAGTACTTTAACCATATGATTTACCTCACACTGAACACCACCATTGGCCCCTGTCAAAAAATAACCTTCAAAGGATTGAGTAACTCTTCCCTTCACTCCTTGTCTGATGTGGCTTGTGTTCCTTCGGTATTCTTTTCCCATGGAGGTTATGTCAGAGGGTACTGACTGAGGGAACCTATGTATGTGTCATCTTCAAGAACACAAAGCTCAGATAAAATGCTGCAAGGTTTTCACTGCAGTCAGATAGCAAAACGAATAGTCATGTAGAGCCATGCAGCTGAGGAGGAATAAGCACCAGTACAGATTAGGGCTTCACCTGCTGGAAAGCAGCAGAAGTATCTTGGAGTGCTGGTGGACTGTAAGTTACTCATGTGAAGCAATCTGCCCTTATGACCAAGTATGCCAATGGTGTCCTGAGGTGCATTAAGAACACGGCTAGCAGGTCAAGGTAGATTCTTCTCCCCAACTACTGTCCCAGTGAGGCCTCACCTGGAGTATTGTGTCTAGTTCCAGGCTCCCTAGTTCAAGAAGGACAGGGAAATACTAGAACAAGTCGAATTAAGAATACAAGGATGATTAAGAAACTGGAACCTCTGTCTTATGAGGAAAGGCTGAGAGACCTGGGACACTTTAGCCTAGGGAACAGAAGACAGAGAGGGAATCTTATTAATGTTTACAAATATCTGAAGGTCAGGTGTCTTTTTTCAGTGCCCTGTGATAGGGCAAGGGACAACGGGCACAAACTGGAACACAGGAAGAACCACCTCAACTTGAGGGAAAACTTCTTTACTTTGAGGTTCTTGGAACACTGGATCAGGCTGTTCAGAGAGGTGGTAGTCTCCTTTTCTGTAGGCTTTCAAAACCCATATGGACATGTTCCTATGTGGCCTGTCCTAGGTGATTCTACTTTGGCAGTGGGGTTAGACTCAGTGATCTCTAGAGGTCCCTTCCAACACTTAGCATTCTCTAATTCTGTGAAACCTACATCAATTTCCAGTTACAATCTGTGATCTGTTTGCATCCTGTAATATGAAATGCTCATTGCAAACCTTGTCAGTAGGATTCTTGCTCTGATCTTCACATCCACATTTAATTTCTGGGATTGATCTTCTGAATTTTTATACTACTTCATGCAACCGAATGGCTATTGAGGATGGCTTCTCAGATAGAAGCTGTCTGGAAGAGTGTTAAAGTCCTGATATAACTGAGTCTTGTGAGCTTGCAGCTGGAGATGGGAATGTTGCACCTTTCAGGTTTTTGGTTTGTTAAGCATGTCTAGTGTGAAGAAATGTTCTTAAGTGAAGTTAATTCTGGGTGATTGAAATAATTTGCTTGTGAATGGCAGTTGGATGAGAGATCTCAGTCCTTGCAGTGCTGTAGTGCTAGACCGGTAGTCTGGGAGGTCACGCTCTGGCAAATACAGAGCTCATGCATTTCTCTCAGTGATAACACTGTCAGCTCCAATTTGCAGCAGTCTGGTTTAATGCAGAGCTTACCAATAATTTGTAGTGATCAGAAGATCAATGAGATTTAGTGTTTGCATTCTGAATGAACAACTAAGGGTGAGGTGGCCTCCTGGGGACTCCTTTCTTGTCTTTGGCCACGACAGCTGAGTCCTCAAAGCTGAAGCTGTAATTCATTGATGTAATTTTAATTTTAGGATGTGAAACCCCAAACACTTGATGTTTTCAAAGTCAGCAACTCATGAAACTTAAATCAGGGTCTTAGTGTTGGAATTTTATCCCCTTGGTTTTTAGCCCTACATGTGTAAGCGAACCCTAGCTGATAGCCTCTGTTAGCAGTGGTGCAGTTGTGCAGCAATCTTTCCTGAGGGCTTTCTTTCCCCCATGGGGTGACCTCTTTCTTGGCTCATTGAGATAAATTCTCCAAGATTCTTGACCTGATCTGATGGAGCTGGAAGCTGAATGGCAGCTTTAAAATCAGCAGTCTCCACGTGAGCACTGTCTAGCACATGTTGTGCCTTTACAGGTAATACAAATACTCTCTCTGCACTCAAACCCCAGCTACAGCTTTAGCGTCTTCTGGCATAGAGGCATTTCATGCATCCTGTTAAACAAAAGGATTTTTTTTCCTCTCTCTCTCCAAATCTAATTTTTATGTATACAATGCTGAACTTGTCCAAAACCCCCAACTTACTCAAAGCAGCAAGGCATGAAGAATAAATTGCTGAGAGCTCCAGCAAGAAACATGTCATGTGAAATCATGGAGGAAAAAGAGCCAACAGCTGTTACTGTGTTACTAGGAGAAAAAGCCTTTCACGATGAAACACAAGGATAGGAGAGAGGAAGACATATTTTAACTCATCTGAGCTCTTGAGTTTGTTTTTTTGTTGTTCTTTTTTTTTCCTGTCTATTTTTTGTTCTTCTAATAAATCTGAAATCTATTCTCTTGCCTTGTCACCTACTACAGCCCTCTAAAGAGGGCAAAGAAGGGTGTTAGAGGGAAAAGACAGTGTATCAGCAAGAAATGCAAGTCACCTGTAATAGTTGTTGCTAAATTTGTCAGTTCATATAAAATTTCACCACTGAATTAGTAGATGAATCCAGATTTTGGTATATTTGCAATGTTTTTCTTCTCTTTATTTTTCATATTGATCACATAGATAACCCTTCTTTCAAGTAACTGGTGATAGGATGAAGAAAATGGCCTCAAGTTGCACCAGAGCAGGTTTAGGTTGGATATTAGGGAGAACTTGACTAAAAGAGCAGTCAGGCATTAGAGTGAGTGGTGGAGTTACTGTCCCTGGAGATGTTAAAAAAAATGTATAGACATGACACTTTGGGACATGGTTTAGTGGGCGTGGTGGTGTTGGTTTGATGGTTGGATGTGATGATCTTAGAGGTCTGTTACAACCTTAGTGATTTTATGATTCTGCAATTTGTGGCGTAAGAGCCATACAAAGAAATTCTTAACCTTTTGTTTACAAGGGTAGCTAAGAAAGTCATAACAACTTCACAGTTGAAAACAGTAGGGGGCTTCTCAATCACAGAGTCACGGAATGGTAGGGGTTGGAATGGACCTCTGGAGATCATCTAGTCCAGCCTCCCCACCAGAGCAGGTTCATCTAGGTTGGGTTGCACAGGAACTTCTCCAGGTGAGTTTTGCAATTCTTGAGAGAAGCAAACTCCACAAGCTCTTTTGACAGCCTGTTCTGTCAAGAGTTGGCAAGCTATTTGGGCCCCACATGGATGACACTAAGTCCAGAATGGTTATGATAAATTTAGGTTATTCCTTAGAATCCAGTGTCTCTTAAACTCTAATGAGTACCAGCTCTGGATGTGTGGTTTTTATTAATATTACTGAACTGAATCATTGGGTGTAAGTTATTTGAGGTGGCACTGCAATTTTTCCCTAGCTACTTAAATATCTGCTCTGGAAGAGCACTCTTCAGATTGTGCTCTTGCTGCCAGAGGAAGCTGGCATGTAAATCCACATTGCTTACTTTGCAGTTATTTAAATTTATTATTTTGGGAGGATTTTTTTTTTTGTCAGAACCTTGGCCTCTAATTGCTGAAAGCACACATCTGGAGGAGCTTTTGTTATTGTTCTGTTTGTAAAGGAAGTGACAGTATAAAGGATTCTTCTGCTTCCATGTAGTGTTTTAAAATTCAGGTAGCAAATGGCATGAGCAGAGCAGGATTGTCTCGGGCAAGGTGGCCAGGATTCAGAGCTAGCCTATTGAGGGCTCTCTGTGTTCAGTATTTCCAAGGCTTTTCCTATCCCCAGCTTTTGTTGTGCTGACTATTTTCAAATGCATAACTGCTCCCAGTAGTCTGTGATTGCAAGGTCAGCCTAAGATGAAGCTGTTCCTTGCTTAGGGAAGGACATGAACAGGCTGTTTAAGCCAGACGATGTTGCCTTGTCCTTTTCTTGAAACCTTTGGGTAGCTCAGCATGTAATGTGCAATGGTTAGGAGCACCACGATCTTTCAGGGTATATGATTGGGGCCAGCTTCCCTTCAATGTATCTGGCAGGCTTGTGCTTGGTTATGTGCTTGAGTCTTAGTAAGAGAGCTGTTCTGATCTGGTGTTTGATTTTGAGGGTGACCTACTCCATGTTCCCTGTGTTTTCTTCTGTTTCCTGCACTATTGCAGAGAATGAAAGCCACTAAGTATGCATTTTACCCATTTGCTTACAAAAACCTCACTTTCCCCATATCCATGGTTATGTCTGCTCTGTATCATCAGCTAGTCTCTGGAGGAAACTTTCTGGGAAATTTTTAAGAGTTGAGAATTTTTGCCTTGAATGCAAATGTAAGAGGGTCAAGGTCTGTAAGGATGCTGCTTGGATGAGCCACTTGCTCCCGACCTTCCATTGATCTTTAGTCTAGATGTTTGCTCTAGTTATTAATTTGATTAGAAACACTTAAGAAGAAGGATCTATTATTTCCTCAGTGAAAAAAAGCAGCACAGGCTAAACCTTTGTTTTAAAAGTCATTATGGTTGCTAAGTAACAGTCTTCCCCAAATCGAGTAGATTCCTCAAAAAGTCATCTCAGAGACTAAATCTCAGGGATGTGGTGCTGAGGGATATGGTTTAGCACCAGATTTGGTAGAGTTAGAAAATTGTTGCGCTTGATGAACTTAGAGGTCTTTTGCACCAAAATGATTTGGTGATGCTGTGAGAGTCTTAGAAAGTGAGCAATTAAAAAATGTGATAAATCTCACTGTTGTCTGTGGGATCACACATTGAGTCAGTCATCAGCAAGTTTGCAGATGACACCAAGCTGGGGGCAGATGTTGCTGGGTTGGAGGGCAGAAGGGCTCTGCAGCAGGACCTTGACCGCCTGGACAGGTGGGCAGAGTCCAATGGGATGGCATTCAATAGCTCCAAGTGCAGGGTGCTGCACTTTGGCCACAACAACCCCATGCAGAGATACAGGCTGGGGTCGGAGTGGCTGGAGAGCAGCCAGACAGAGAGGGATCTGGGGGTGCTGATTGATACCCGCCTGAACATGAGCCAGCAGTGTGCCCAGGTGGCCAAGAGAGCCAATGGCATCCTGGCCTGCATCAGGAATGGTGTGGCCAGCAGGAGCAGGGAGGTCATTCTGCCCCTGTACTCTGCACTGGTTAGACCACACCTTGAGTACTGTGTCCAGTTCTGGGCCCCCCAGTTTAAGAGGGACATTGAGATGCTTGAACGTGTCCAGAGAAGGGCAACGAGGCTGGTGAGAGGCCTCGAGCACAGCCCTACGAGGAGAGGCTGAGGGAGCTGGGATTGTTTAGCCTGGAGAAGAGGAGGCTCAGGGGTGACCTTATTGCTGTCTACATATATGAGGGGTGGTTGTAGCCAGGAGGAGGTTGCTCTCTTCTCTCAGGCGGCCAGCACCAGAACAAGAGGACACAGCCTCAAGCTACACCAGGGGAGATTTGGGCTTGAGGTAAGGAGAAAGTTCTTCACTGAGAGAGTCATTGGCTACTGGAATGGGCTGCCCAGGGAGGTGGTGGAGTCGCCGTCCCTGGAGCTGTTCAAGGCAGGATTGGATGTGGCACTTGGTGCCATGGTCTAGCCTTGAGCTCTGTGGTAAGGGGTTGGACTTGATGATCTGTGAGGTCTCTTCCAACCTTGGCGATACTGTGATTCTGTGATTAACAGGACTTTTGAGTTAAACCTTGTTGAGAGACGAGGTTTCCATCTTGTTGGTGGAAAAAGCTCCCACTGGCCCAATGACATGAGTATTTCTTTGCCGATTCTGATTTAGAGTAGAGAAACTTGTAGAGTAAAATACCTATTTGTCAAAATCAGTTCTTTTTAATGAACTAAATATTGGATTTCCCCACATTTCCTCTATTTTCTCACGTCTGCAGAGATGGGTTTGGGATTTTTTGTTTTTGTGTTTGTTTTTGGTTTTGTTTTGGTTTTGGATTGGTTTTGTGACACATGAAGAGATAGTTAAATGTAAGAATAAAATTGGAGATTGTAATTAAATCAAAAGGAGAATGGTTTGTGCTCAGTTTATGACTGCTTCAATCAGTGCATACATTGTGTTCCCCAGCTGGTCATGTTACGGGTAACAGTGTCACAGAATGATGGAGGTTGGAAGGGACCTCTGGAGATCATCTGTTAGAACAGAGTAATCTAAATCAGGTCGCACAGAAACACATCCAGGTGGGTTTTGAAAGTCTCAGTAGGAGACTTCACAATGTCTCTGGGCAGCCTGGTCTAACTCTCTGGCACTTTCAAAGATTTTCCTTTTTCCTTATTCCTTTAAATGAAACCTCCTGTGTACCCATTGTCCCTTGTACTGTCACTGGGTACCACTGAAGAGAGCACTGTTCTATCCTCTTGATCTCCACCCTTTAGATATTGATAAGATCCTTTCTCAGTCTGCTCTTTCCCAGGCCGAAGAGCCCAGGTCTCTCAGCCTCTCCTCCTAAGAGATGCTCCAATCCCCTGATGACCCTCTGTTAGAGTCTTCAGTAGCTGCCTGTCTCTCTTGTGCTGGTTTGAGGCTAATTGGAATATTTTACTGAGAGAAATGAAATCCTAGGCTGTGAGAAGCAAGAAAAATCCCCAAAAGTACTCTATATCACTCGTTCTTCTGCTGAGAAATGCAGCTAGTCAAAACATAGCTAAGACACTTCTCACACACTACTCGGCTCACAATTCTGCTCTTTCTGTCTGGCAGTCTGGTCTCTATGCTTGCCTCTGCCTTAACTCTTTAACTTGACCTAACCCTTTTTTCCCTCTAACCTCTTTGTCATCTTTTTTTGACATCTCACCTGACATCTCTCCAGATTTATCACATGAGATATATGGGGACTGATCCGGTTATTTCTGAAAGGAGGAAAAGAGGGGGGTGGGGGGAGGAGGTTTGGGTCAGGAGCCTCCTGGGGACTCTGATTTTCTGGGAAGAGTATTATGTTTCCGTATGACTTTTAACTTGTATGTAACTGTAAATATTGTGTATATGTATGCCTGTAAATTGTGCTAAGCTGTAAATATAGCTTCATTCCTTAACTTCTAGCCAGATGAGTCTAGTCTGGGTGATTTCATTGTGCGTGGGGGGAGGTAACTCCCAAGCCATCACACCTCTTGAATCAGGGAGCCCAGAACTGGACACAGTGCTCCAGGTGTGGCCTCACCAGCAATGCAGAGTGAGAGGAGAATGTCTCTTGATCTGCTGACCACACTCTTCTTGATACACCCTGGGATACCACTGGCCTTTTTTTTTTTGCTGAGGGGCACATGGCTGGCTCATTGTGAAGTTGTTGTCCACCAGCACTTTCAGGTCCTCTTTCCCAGAGCTGATTTCCAGGAGGTCAGCCCTTCACTTGTACTGGTGCAAGGGTGCACTCCCCAGGGGCAGGACTTACCCTTGTTCATGAGGTTTCCCTCTGCCCAACTCTCCGGCCTGTCTGGGTCTCAGTGAATGGCAGCACAGCCTGAGTGTGTCTCAGCCACTCCTCCCAGTTTTGTATCATTCAGCCAGGTTGTTGATGAGTATGTTGAACACGACTGGACTCAGTCTGGACCCCTGGGGAACACCGCTAGCTGGAAGCTTTCAACCTGATTCTGCGCTATTGATCACAACCCTGTGTGCTCTGTCCTGCAGCCAGTTCTTCAATACTCATCTAACCCACACTTCCTAAGCTTATCTATGGGGATGTTATGGGAGATGGTGGCAAAAGCCTCACTGAAGTTGAAGTAGGCAACATATAGGTCAAGCATGGTTTCCTCTTTGTGAATCCGTGCTGACTATTCCTGATAATCTTCTCTTCCTCCACATGCCTAGAGATGACCGTAAGAATTAGTTCTTTCACCCTTCCAGGGATAGAAGTGAGGCCGAGTGGCCTGTAATTTCCTGAGTCCTTCTCCTTGCCTCTTTTGAAGACAAGAGTGATATTGGCTGTCCTCCAGTCCTCATGCATGTCCTCTGTTTTCTGTGACCTTTCAGAAATGATGGAAAGTGGCTTAGCAATAAAAGATGCTGAGGGTGTTATGGGAGACAGTGATGAAAGCCTCTCTGAAGTCATGGTAGGCAACATCCATCCAGATCCTCTCTGTGTTCTGGTCAGTAAAGGTAGCAAAATGAGAAGATCTCTCCTGGTGAGTGTAATTCTGTGTTGTTCCTTCACAGAGGTACTTTCTAGGAGTGTGTCAGGATCTATTTAAAGCACTTCCACTGTTGTGTCCATTTAGCCCAGCGATTCAGATTGTTTGCAGCAGTCACCAGCTCCCTAATTACTCACCGTGCCATGAATCTTTGTCAGCTAAAGCACTTAACTGCCAAAGATTTTCTATTCTCATTCATCAAAAATATCCTCAGATCATTAATTAAAAATATTGATGAAAATTAGGCCAAAAATGATCTCTGAGGAACCTCACTGTTTAGTTGCCCAATTCATTAATATTTTCCCAGTCACTTTATTTTCAGATGTCTCAGTGAAGCAGTTTTAAATACCTGTAGTGGATCTTGCTGCTCCCTTCTGCTGTAATTTTAAAACCAGTAAGATTTTAAAATCAAGATGCTACATGGAAATAAGTAATTTTATTTATTTTAAAATCCAAATACTTGATCAACAGAAATACTCATATCCTACCAAAAAAGGTTTGTGATATATTGACGAGACTTAGTTATAATGAAGTTTGATTACTATGGGATTTTTTCCAACATCTGTTTCTTTGTTGATAGTCCATTTAGTCTGGGGAGGAGGAAGCTGAAGGGAGACCTCATTGCTCTCTGACTACCTAAAAGAAAGTTGTAGTGAGGTGAGGGTTGGTCTCTTCCTCTTAGTATCAAATGATAGAGCAAGAGGAAATGACCTCCCCCTTGATTTTCTTTCACCCTCTGTTTTTTTTAAAGAACTCCTAAATAATTGTGGAGCCCAATTTACATTTTTTGTAATCATGTAGAAATACTGTTTAAAAAAAGAGACTTAGCTATAATTAATCTGGGAGAGTTCTGTATCTTNGAAAGCAAGATGGAGTTCAGCCAGCAGCCCCAGAGCTCCCCAGCAGGCGAAGAGCCCAGAGCAAAGCCCAGAGTGAAGTGAGCAAGTGACCTTATCTCTGTTTTGCTTTTAATTCTAATACATCTCAGCAAGACTGTGAGGGAAGTAGACATCACCATTGTTTTCATTTCATAGCCTATTATCTAGTCCTTCTCACCAAAACATTCTAGCTAGGCTCAAACTAGCACACTTTTTAAGGAAATGATAAATTATGATGTCAGCTTTTTATTCTTATTATACTGTTTGTGTCTTTTGTCAGTCTTTTCAAAGCACTTTTTACAAATTATACCTTCTCT
This sequence comes from Tricholaema leucomelas, assembly GCA_013400475.1. NCBI lineage: Eukaryota > Metazoa > Chordata > Aves > Piciformes > Lybiidae > Tricholaema lacrymosa > Tricholaema leucomelas. The sequence goes on along the minus strand of WAAF01014967.1, from coordinate 9,060 downwards.
ACTGTCATGGTCTTAGTCATGTCTCAAGCATTACCTCTTTCAAGACAACTACTTGTGTGTGTGTAATTTGTTCTCATTTTTAACTAATGTTTCTCTAATACTACTCCTACTCTGCCTCCCTGTGATGGTTTGGGTGTTACCTNTTGGGTGTTCCCCCCCCCCCCCCCCCTTTTTGGAAATCACCCAGACTAGACTCAGCCAGCTCTGGAAATTGAATGAAGCTTAAGGTAAAAGGTAATACAGAAACACAACAGCCCTCCCAGAAACCTTAGTCCCCAGGAGGGGCTCCCAACCCCCGCTTCACTTTCCCCCTACCCCTCTCAACCTTACCCCAGTCCCAAAGAAGAATGGAGGTTCGGCCAGGGGGTTAGGAAGCCAAGTGGATTAATGAAAGAAACAGAGGTTGGGGTTAGAAGAGAGATGCAGCTCCAAGCTCACCAGCAGCAGAAGGGCTGAGTGTGTTATCTATGTTTTGCTTTTTTTTTTAATACATCTCAGCAAGCCTATGAGGGAAGCAGACATCATTGTTTTCCTTCCACAGCCTGTAATGTAGTTCTTCTCACTGAAACATTTTAGCTAGCTTCAAACTAGCACACTCCCAAATAGAGTTATAGGGATAGAGGCTTAAGGGTTTGGGAAATTGGCTGTTTTAAAAAGCTCTTGTTCTGTTGCTTGGTGTTTGGTGTACTGCTGCTGCTTGAAGGAAGTGAGTGCAGCACAGTAACTGTTTTTCAGTTCATCCACGTGCTGGTTTAATGCAGCCTGCTCTCACAAACCTGATGCAGACAGTAGGGGAAATAACACAAAAACCCATCTGGGTTGAGATAAGAGTTTACTGGAAATGATAAGATGCACAATTACCTTGGTCTAGGCACAGAAAAATGCATCACAAAGCAGAAGTCGCAGCAGAAGCTGGCAATAACCTGCTTCCTCCCACCCAAGCAGCCGGCGCAGCAGAAAAGACCAACAGTCCAAACCAGCAAACAGAAGTAGCAACCTGTACAGGTAAGCCCTCTCATGTTACAATCTGAACTTCAAGCCCCATAACAATTTTCTCCAGCCAGCACCTTCATTTTGAACCTGGCATGACATCAGCATGAGGTTGAATATCACCAGCAAATTCGACTCAACTCATGGGCAATTCACTAACATTTACAGTCAGTTTCTAACTCTTCTGGCAGTGCAACTCAGTATTTCACTGCCTTTGGGTGCTAAACATGCTCACCAAGTATATTGTTGTATAGAATTGTAGTGTGTTTTGGGTTGGAAAAGACCTTTAAGGTCATCTACTCCAGTCATTCTTTTATGCAAGTCTGGGGCTAAATTCTGTCCCTCAGCATCCCGTTTCTGCCTCTTTGAAACACCTCCAGGAATCAGGGTTCAACCACCACCCTGGGGAGCCCATTCCAGTCTTTGAGAACCATTTCAGTTAACAAGTTTCCTCTCGTATCCAAAGCAAACGTCCCCTAGGGAACCCGAGGCCGTTTCTTCTCATTCTATCACTTGTTATTAGAGAGAAGAGACCAACATCTACCTTGCTCCAACCTCCTTTCAAGGAGTTTTAGAGAGCAATAAGATCTCCCCTCAGCTTCTTTCTCTCCAGAAATCCTGTCTGGTTTTTAGTGATGCTGTTTGGAAGGAGTGTAGTGGATGAGCTTCAATATCACATCTTTGGTTCTATGATTTGTAGTTCTCAAGTTCTACATTATCCACTTGGAGGAGGATGTAGATGCTGTGTCATTGGTAAACTCCAGTGGTGTAGAATTATGATCCATTTCATTTGGCTCCAGTTTTTTTTTCCAATACTCTAGTGTTTTTTGTCTATACATGACTATCTTTAATTTCTCTTGCCTGTTACTTGAGCAGATGGTATTCATTGACAAACAGGGCTTTTTTCAAAGTATATTCTTTGAAAGGTTTAGTGTGGTTGGATTTCTGCTTATGGAACTGCATTTCACAGTATCACAGTATCACCAAGGTTGGAAGAGACCTCACAGATCATCAAGTCCAACCCTTTACCACAGAGCTCAAGGCTAGACCATGGCACCAAGTGCCACGTCCAATCCTGCCTTGAACAGCTCCAGGGACGGCGACTCCACCACCTCCCTGGGCAGCCCATTCCAGT